>CAUYRT010096401.1:0-41795 GCA_963574885.1 Lepilemur ruficaudatus
CCTAGATTTGTACACTCTGCTACTTGTAAGTTACACCTCCATTTACTATTTTGCAATTTTCTATTTTACTTTTTTATTTTTTTATTTTTTGAGACAGGGTCTTGCTATATTGCCTAGCTGGCCTTGAACTCCTGGGCTCAAGTGATCCTCCCACCTCAGCCTCCCAAGTAGCTAGGATTGTGAGAATGAGCCACCATCCCCTGCACACCTAAATTTAATCTATAAAATATCTAATTTGTCTTACTATTATAGAAAGGAAATTATTTCTCCAACTGTTAATACTTCTAACTTTGTTCTTAAAAAAGAAATTTTAATTGTTTCCACTATGTAAATATTTTGGAGAGATTGTTGTTTTCATATTTGAAGAATGGCAGCCAATTTGATGGAGTTATTGGTGTATGTGAAATATTGAAGTAAAAGGCAGTTAAACTTTAAACCATAAACTAGACTATAAAGCCTCTGAAATCAGGAATTATATCTGAGTTGTTCAGCACTGTTTGCCTACTGTGCTAACACATTTCTAGACACATACTAGGCATTTAAGAACAAGTCGATAAAAGACACATATAATTTTTATACATACAAAATTTGCTGATGTTTTACACAAAGGAATTTATGATTATTTGGGGATCAGTACTTTGATCTTTATACAATTATATGTCACTACTTTTTCAGTAAGTAGATCTCAGTCTATGTAACAAGGTTTTAAGATTCGCTTTCAAAGCCCTATCTATATTTACAACCTTGGGGAAAAATTAATATCCTACTTTTTAGTTCTCTATTTAAACTTACCACCTTTTACCTCCAAATATCTCAACATATGTTTCTAATTTATATCCTTCTTAATGTGACACTGTCAAATCGACAGCTATTTTCTTTGGCTAACGTTTCACATTTTATCTGTAGTTTGTTGGAAAAGTTGCTGCCAAATTCACCATTAAATTCTCTTGGTTGATTCTCATAACATTTCCATAGCCACTTCCATAATAATCGGATGGGCCAAATGTATTACACAATGCCCGAAAGTATACATGACTTAATTACATTTTAATATTTTAAAATATAGAAACTAAATCAAATTGTCTTGCTAGACAGAGTAAGAAAGGAACGATTTAATGGACAATTGTTAGTATATATTCAGTATAGCTTTTAAGAAATGACTTTATTGAAATACAGTTCACCCATTTAAAGGGTTCAACTTGATAGTTTTTATATATTCACAGAGTTGTATGACCATCACCACAACCAATTTTAAAACAATTTCACTGACCCCCCCAGATAAACCCTTACCCTTTAGCTGTCAACTCTAAATTCTCTGATCTCCTCTAGCCCTAGCAACCACTAATCTACTTTCTGTCCCTATAGTTGCCTATTCTGAACAGTTGATATTAATGGAATCATATAATATGTGGTCTTTTGTGCCTGGAATCTTTCACTTAGCATGATGTTTTCAAGGCTTATCCATGTTGTAGCATGTACCAGAACTTTATACCTTTTTATGTCTGAATGAATTGTATGGATATAGCACAATTTTCATTTCTGTTTATTGGTGGATGGACATTAGGATTATTTTCATCTTTTGGCTATTGTGAATAATGCTACTGTGAACAGTTGAGTGCAAGTTTTTTGTGTGGATTGAGTGTAGTTTTACATATTGTGTTGTTGATGAAACATTACCTTCTGATCCTACAGCAGCACTCAGAGTTTCTGACATTTTTGTTAGTAATTTTCCTATTTCCCTTTAACTCTGAGCATCTTGAAAAGGTTCGGAGAATTCTGATAGATGTTGAGGGAGATGGGTTATTTTTCTCCCCATTGGAATGTCCCATTGGATCCATTATTACTGATATTCTCACTGCAGAAAACAAGGGAAACTAGATGGTCTAGCCCATATCCTTATTGTTGGTGGGCATAACTCTTTCTTCCATTTGCTGGTCTATAACTTTTGTTAGAAACTGTCCTGAAGGATCCCATCTTTTGGAATCATTTTTTTTCCTTTCTGTTAACTTTTTTTGTTTTTGGCAATTACCTTCTTATTATTACTTATAATTGGGATATTCTTTTGGGGAAAACAGATTTCTTTAAAAAAAAAAAAAGACATATTCTACCATTTTCTTCCTCAACCTTTGATTTTTCTTTCTAGCTGACTGTTCAGTTTTGTTGTTTATTAGAATAAGTGCTCAAAAGAAGCAATCAAGTACAAATTTTCTTCCTCATCCAGTACTTGATTACATTTTTGTTTTCAGATTTATATAAGAATCAATTTGGTTAAAGATTCTAGTGTGAAAAAAGTGTTTTAGCTGAGAATCAAAATACTGATCTTTGTAAGTGTCAATTTGACCATAAAGCACACATTTATTTTATTTGGTTAGGTATTATTTGGGGGCAGTTGTGACATTATAACCTTCTCCTTCCCCCATGAAAGGGAGCCAGTCCTGTATTTCTATTTATAGAACCTGAGCTTCCAGATATCTAAAATTTATTCGTGGCCGGGCGCACTGGCTCACACCTGTAATCCTAGCACTCTGGGAGGCAAAGGTGGCGGGCTTGCTTGACCTCAAGAGCTGGAGACCAGCCTGAATAAGAGCAAGACCCTGTCTCCACTAAAAATAGAAAATTTAGCCAGGTGTTGTGGCATGTACCTGTAGTCCTAGCTACTTGTGAGGCTGAGGCAGGAGGATCACTTAAGCCCAGAAGTCTGAGGTTACTGTGAGCTCTGATGACCCCACTGCACTCCACCTGGGTGACAGACCAAGACTCTGTCTCATTCATTCATTCATTCATTCATTCATAAATAAATAAATAAAATAAAATAAAATAAAATAAAATAAAATTTATTTGTTTAAAATACTTGAACTTTGGAAACAATTATTGAATTGCACTTGGTAAAGGAGTGACCTTTAGATAGCTTTCTGGTAGGGGTTTGCAGTGGCTTGGGAATTCTAAATTTGTAACTTTTTTCCAGCTGCTTTTTCTAAGATGTTGCTGTGTCAGAGGAACTATCTGGTAAAGAGTAATTTATTTTATTGATGAGACTTTTATTTGTATACCTTCAACAATGTAATTGGCATGAAAACTCACTTTTCAGGATAATATATCTCAATTACATCTTCCACAGTGACTGAGCAACTTGGACAAGGTCAGAACATTACTCTTTCGAGGAATAAAGTTGTATAGTTGCCATAGGACAGTGTCTTAAAGGAGCTAAATAAAGACTGCATAGCTAGTGAGTGAGGTCATTAAGGTTTTTTTAAAAAAATACCAAAGTATGTTGTGTTTGCAAACAAAAATAGACTAAGGAAAATAAAATGGTAAATCATAAATTTGTCAGATTTCTACCCACTATAAGCATGATGTTGCTGTATTAAATACCTATAGAGCAGGGATCAGCAAAAACTACAGCGTATGAACCAAATCTGGCACCTACTTGTTTTTATAAATAAAGTTTTATTTTACACAGCCATGCCCATTTGTTTACACATTGCCTATGACTGCTTTCATACTGCAGGATCAGAGTTGAGTAGCTCTGACAGAGACTGTATACAGCCTGAAGTCTAAATCATTTATCATAGGGCTTTTTACAGGAAAAGGTTGCTGACCTCTGCTATAGAGGATGCAAAGTAAGAAAGACATATTTTCTATCCTCATCCTTATCTAGTAGGATTGTGGGGAAAAGTGGCTAATACAAATATTTAGATAACTTACACGCAAAGCACAAAGTAGAATAATAGAATTACTAGGAATGAAAGGGACATGAAAGGCCAACTTAATATATTAAGGCTATAAGAAGCAGAATTTCTATATTGAAGAGTAATGGATATCAGGATAAAACAGTGCTAGACAGTACTAGTGGGCCTGTGAGTCATTATCAAGGTTCAGTTCAGGACAGTTTGGAATTTTATATATATCCAGAAAATAGCCTGGCTTTCACCATAGGAGCAGAGTGGCCAATAACATAAAAGGCAGTTGGCATTTTTTCACAGGGAACTTTTGGGGGTCTGGAAATTCTATGTAGTCAGATATTCACTTGGCTGTATCATTCCAGCACATCTTTAGAATAGAAACTTGGGGCATCCACGGAATGAGGTCTGTCACCTCCAGTGATGTCTATGGCAGCTGAAAGCTTCTATAAATAGGCTTTGTCCACTCCTGCAAGGTTCATTACTCCAGCGATTAAGCCTCCAAACAAATCTTGATGACAGGAACCAGACCAACTCCTTGTTGGTCTTTCTTTAGCAAAGCTATAGCCAAGAAGAAGAAAAACACACAAATTTTAAAAGCTAACTTGTCAGACTTTGGGTTTATTGGCTTCTAAGAGAGTAGGGCTTGGGGACTACTGACCAGAGAGGTATTTGAATGGTACTTCTCCCTACTCTGTGACATGCTGTGCCTTAGAAACTCTTCTCCAAACATTGTTTTGTGCCACTTCAGGTACAAAACAGACTTTCCGTAAACATAAACTGACTGATTCACTCTTTTTTTTTTTTTTTTTGAGACAGAGTCTCACTCTGTTGCTGGGGCTAAAGTGCCATGGTGTGTCAGCCTAGCTCACAGCAACTTCAAACTCCTGGGCTGAAATGATCTTCCTGCCTCAGCCTCCTGAGTAGCTGGAACTACAGGCGAGCCTGGCTAATTTTTTCTATTTTTAGTAGAAATGGGGTCTTGCTATTGCTCTGGCTGGTCTTGAACTCCTGACCTCAAGCAATCCTCGGCCTCCCAGAGCGTCAGGATTTACAGGCGTGAGCCACCATGCCTGGCCTACGCCACTCTTATATTTACTGATTCTAATTGCAAGCTCTTTTTGATTTCAGATAATGTTATGTAAAGTATGTTTCTTCATATGGTACTTTCTGGACCCTGTCAACCAGGTGGCATGCATCTCTACTCATTCTGTATGTGAAATACAGAAGTGGCATTGCCAATTGGAAATGGGAATTTGGTTTCCATCTAAGGGACTGCAGTGCTTTCCCACAGAGTGGATTGATAGGCCAGCTTACTAAAGAGAGAGCTGGGATGCAGATATCTCAGAAGGCAGAATGCCTTAGCATTAATGCCAGAGAGAGACCATTAAAATGGATCTTGTCAGACCAAAAGTATCATTTTGTGATGGTCTCAAAATTAGAACTTTATTGAAATGGAATGCTATGTCAATTAGTGGTACATAATTATGTGAGACTCTTGTAGGTGACTTTTAAAGAAAACGTTAATCTAAGATAGTGTTTTTCAACCCTTCCTTGCCATACATTTGGCACTTTCTAGAGACATTTTTAATTGTCATGACCTGGAAGCATGGGGAATGAGCCAAAATTCTTAGCTGAGATTTCAGTGTTTCAGGACAGATTATTAAATCTTTCTGCAATCCTTTGGGGCATGAAAAGAGAGTATTTATTGGAGCTTTAGGATGTTCTCAGTTGAACCAAGAACAAATATTTTGTTTTTGTTTGCATATTTCAAGCATAATTATTGTAAAAATTTTTTGAAAAGTATAGAATAGTTTTATAAAGAAGAAAATGAACACCATGATCCCACCATTTGTATATTTTCTTCAAGATGGAAATATTGTGGAATGTGATGGTTTATCTATCCAAATAGTCTCCTTAGGTAAATCAACTGGATGATAGTGGAATTTTTTCTGGGCTTTCATCTTATATTATCTTTTTCCAGCCCCTTCTCTTTCAGATAATATTGCCATCACACAAAGTTTAGAGTCAGTTTATCAGAAAGTGATTAATTAGATGATAAATACCTGAGTAGAATTCCCAGCTTCAGGAATTCTTACGGATATTTAAATACAGCGAGGAAGAAGTTTTGTAGAACTCTTTATTATTTTCAGTGCTTAGGGAATTTTATTAAGTACCTTTTTTCATGGTAGGTTTTATTAATAAATAATATTTTATAACTTTCCAGTCTGACTCTAGAGGTAACTTCTTTTCTGGGTGAATTATAGTTGATTATGATATCTCAAAAGGCAAGGGAGAGCAAGAGACCAGATAATCTAGACCACCACACCATGGAATCCCTGAACTTCAAAAGCCCCAGGAGGGTACAGCTGGGGAGTCCTATATTTTCTATACTCCTGGTGAGTCAAATTTGGTTTGGCAGAGAATTTTTAGAAGTAGATAAGGCTCTGTAAGTAAAACTTTGCAGTTTTCGCCAAAGAAAACAGATTGGAGATTTGATGACTCTATTTGATTTATTAGTGCCGTATGCAGGCCTTTTGATCTTCAGGATTCAGTAAACCAACGAATTGATATTTATCAGAGCTCCATCGCATGGGAAGAAAATGTTAATTTGCCTGTAGTGTTGATACTAATATAATTATCCAACACCTGCATCCCATTGATGATAATTGTGTTAGATTATATTAAATTTTAATGATAGGTACAGACTGAGCATTAAGAACAAGTTTTTGGATAGCGTTAACATTGAAAATACTCTTATTTCTTAAGTATATCAAACTTGCTTACTTCTGTGTGTAACAAAATCTTTTATTCGGAGTGCAAGAACTGTATATATGTAGCGATTGTGGCATTTAAAGGAAAAAGAGAAATAATTGACACTGACGATACCACATGAGCAGACGTTAAGTAATAAAGGCTGCTCACGATCTTAATTTGTCAGACAATAGGAAGAAATTTCAGTTAAGTTAGAGGTTTCACCCCACCTCTGTATTCCTTTGTAAAACTTTTATAAATTAGCAAAAACTACAGGGCAAATACTCCTGCCATTAAGCAATCACCACCCATCTGTTATTGTCTTTGTACTACCAAGACCAGTTAACATATGGCAGAAGTGTGTAAGTCTGTGAGGGTGAGATGAACTGTCAAGAACAGTATCATGATATTAGTATTTTCCTTAAATGGATCTTTTTCTTGGGACTCTTGGCGCCCACATTTTTCTTTAGGAGGAAAAACTTCTCAGTCTCAAATAATGGGATTCCCTAAATGAGTTTCACTTTCTTTTTTCTGTGAATTCTTAATTATTATAATACTTAACCAGGCTGTTCCTACCTGTAGATGATTTGTACTTAGACTAACAATCACTTTTTAATTTTCTTGTTTATTCTGTTTGTGTAGAAGTTCTTTCTAGAATGTCTTATATATCAGGCATTGAACTAGGCATTTCCTCAGCTCCCTGCCCCAGGAGAAATTTGAGAGAAAATAAGGAAGTTGCCTTATTTATTCAAGTGTCAAATGTATTTCTGTGGGGACTGTCATAGGGGGAGAGGGTAGGTAAGCCAAATGGACTCAGGAATGACTTTTCTTATATCGTAATTTCATAGGTATGCCTACTGATGATAATAGTAGCTAACATTTAGTCATAATTTATTCCGTGCTCTGCCCTAACTGCTTTGCGTTATCAACATTCTCACGTTAGCTGTATGAATTGATACCATTTTTAATTCCATTTCTCCACTCAGAGATGAAGGAGCTGAGGCCTGGAGAAATGATATTACTTGGCTAAGGTCACACAGCTAGAAAGTGGTGTAATTGAGATTCAGACCAGGTCCGACGTTTCTAGAAGCTGAGCTCTGAATCATTATATTATTCCATTCCTTCCACCTCCATATTAATCTAGAATTTTCAAAATATTTGACATTGAGATTAAAATGCAAAGTTCATGGCAAAAGTAGACTATAATTGTTTCAAAATTGTTTGGCGTTTTTTCTAATCCCTCTATCATAGAGCTGATGGCTGCATCTGCTTTCTGCTTCTCACTAAATACATCTAAATCTCTCTCTATATACATACATACACAATAGTGTTGTAGGTGTAGTTGACAGCTGCCAGCAAATAGTGCCCTCTGTGGTTTTTTGGTTTTTTTCCTTCTTATTTACTAGAAAATTTTACTGAAGCTTCGATTATGTATAGAAGCTTAAAGTTCATTTTCTATATCTCCATCTTTTAACTCCACCATCCTTTATTTGCACGAGAAAATGTGATCCTCTGTAGTGACTGTGCCCGTTTATGGAATATGAGTGTGTGCTATTACTGATAGGCTGGGCAGGTCCTACAGTTAAAATGCCCATAAGACAAACAGATCCTGGAACCTTTACATAGTCATTTCTTTACTCTGTGCTTCATAAAACCCTACAAGCTAGAGCAGGGAAGTTGATTCAAGTTGGTGTCATACTTACTTTAGAAAAATGTTCAGGAATACTAAAGCAATGTGACTGAAGATCCGGGTATAGTAGGAGAGGTAGTTAAGTGTCTGACATCTGATCTCTCTAGCAGAATGTCTGTTTACCACACTTACGGTAGTATCAGATAGAAGAAGCTAGTTTCTAAAACAGTTCAGGGTGGGTGTTTGCCTCTGATTAGCCTGTGTGTGTGTGTGTGTATTGGCTGAATGAGTAATTGGGAAGTCATGACCATGTGGTTGCTGTCATTTAAACTGCCAATCTAATCTAAATATACATGTGGGTGCCTGAGGAGACGACTTTCTTTTCAAAAGGATCATTCTTAACAGCTCTCAATTCCCACCGACACACTTGAACTTTGGGGCACTTCTGTTTTCCTGAGGGGCTACTCTGTTTTCTTTTAAAAGAGGTGAGGATGATTTCTTTGCTTGCTGTATTTCTGATTTTTAAAGGTCAGCTATATGTAAAGTTTATTTACTGTGAGTAGTAACTTCATAGGAAACATAGCTTCTGGGATATTATACAAGGTAATGAAAAGGGGGTGAGAGGGGTGGAACAAGTAAAAGCCACAGGGTGTTGATTTATAGGAACATTCAGGAGAATCTTATCAATTTTAGATTGCTAATTTGCGTATAGTGTGCATTCATCTAATTAAGAAAAATTAGAGAAATATTTATAAATAAGAGGTATGATTTTAAAAAATACCTCAGTGTATAATGGGGCCCTGATTTTTTTTTCTCCACAGTCATTTAAAGTAGGAAAAAAGATATCCTTCTCCCATGACTTCACAGCATTTACAACATATTTTATCTACCAGTGAATTTTTTAAATGCCTATTAAAAAGGTGTTTGTACTCAGGATTGTAGTACTAAATTTCTTTTATTTTCTTAGAGAAGCTAAGGATTAGACCTCTAAGTAGCTTACTAATCTGAAATGAATCTTCTCTTTCAGAAAAGAATAATACTGTTCTTCCATTTTTCATAATTATATAGCTTATCATATTTTAAAAAGTCATACATCCAAAATATTTTCCCCATTCACATATTTTAGATATATAAAAGCAAACAATTCAAAATTTAACTTACCAAAAAAAAAAAAGATAACAATACCTCTTGTCATCTAACCAGTAGAATATTTGGTAAAAATTAGTTATTAATTATACATTAAAATGTTACTTTATTAAATTTTTAAAAAATGTATTACTGTGTAAATTCTTACACATGTGTATGTATTTAATTTTTATTTAATAGTTACGTGCCTATTTGAATAGAATTTGTGTTGGCTTACAGGTTAATTTACATTACAAGATAAGTAGTCACATAATTTAAAGAACATAGCGTTTGTTCAGTTGGGCAATTTTTACACATGGGCAATAAAGTCTGCCATTTTTTTCATAGAGAAATATGGCAGTTATGGAGTTTTGCATTTAGACTATCAGAAAACATGCATATCCATCAGCAGAAATAAATTTTCCTGGAATTATATTCAGGGAGAATTTGTCATGTGTGTCTCAATAAATGCAATCACATGGTATTCAAATAGTGAATATTATATAGAAATGGACAACATAATTGCATAATCTCAATAAATTAAATTGCGTAATCTCAATAAATTAAAATTGTTTTTTTGATGGGGGTAGAACACATTGTTTTTACCCAGATGTGGAAATGTCTAAAGGCTTAAAACACTTTTTTGGGGAGCATTTCCTTTTGAAATTTCATTTCATCACAGTTACAGAGAAAACAGAAGCTATCATAATAAATCTGTTTCATTCTGGGAAGAGTCATATTTAGGAAATTATATTTTAGAGCAATAAGTGAAGCCATAGTGTTTCTTTAAAGCTGGTGTCTCCCCACCTCCCCAACATTGGTCAGCCCACAATCTGAAAATTCTGCAATTTTCTCAGTTCATCAGGGAAGTCCTGAGAATAATAATGTCAATATTTCCAGTTTTCTTTTACGTTTTTAGTTTGTAAGAACACACCACTTTCCAGGCTAATTTGACTTTCAGGTTTCTAGCAGCCAGCTGGAAAAGAGGATGTGTGCTATCACGCATTTCACATTGTTCATGCGATAAAAACCAATTTCTTAGAGAGGTGTTTAAGTCAAATGAAATTAAGTGAAAGAAAAGATCTATGTTTTCTACTTGCTTTCATCCCTTGGTCTTTTAAGCATAGTGAATAAAAAAGTAGTAAGCAGCCTTTACCATGTAGGGAGAAATTTGAATGGCATGCTACAAATTAAATGGGTTGAAGTTTTAAAATATACATATTTGAATTGTACATGCATGTGTGCCTATAGTAAGGTTTATAGAGTGAACTTTTCCTGAATAACGATTCTGTGAGTAGGACATGTTCTTGTTTGTGAAGATGAAAAACAAATGAGGTCCTTAAATCATTGTTGAGATATTGAAATTGAATGAGTTTCTGAGGATCAATTCAGAAACTGTTCCAAACCATCCTCTAAGAATGCTGTAAATCATTTGTGCTAGTGCACTAATTGAACAGCGTGGATCTGGGCCCTCATTAACTTGTCTGTAGGAAGAGAAAATTGAGGAGAGGAAGAGGCTGAGGAGAAGACCTTTAGCCGGTGTTGTCCTGAGCTGCCATTGTTGAAGGACATCCTTTGAGCTAATTTCAGTCCCATAAAAAAAAATCTATTTAGTGATTAGTAACCAATGGATAAGAGCAGAAAGCCCAAGTGAATAAAGGCCATAAATACTGAAGTCTTTGGGATAACAGCCTGTAAAACTGTCAGAAAGCATTGCTTAAGTGACAAAAGATAGCCTGAAGTAACAAGGAGTGTTAGCTCACTGGGCAATACTCCATATTCATGGGCAGAAGACATAATTTAGTTTTCTTCAAAAATAGAGATTCTTCTTGAATCTAGTACCTGCCCCACTTTACTTATTTATCTGTTTGTTTTGGATGGTGTCTATTTGTTTTAAATATATGGTTGACTGCATTTGCTAGTTAGTAGGAATCATGATGCCTATGTAACGATAGCTATGTTTCCAAAAGTAGAACTGTGATTACTGAAACTTCTGTTTAGATCCATCAAGATCTACTTACTTGCTAAGAATGTTAAACCTAACTGGGGTAAGTGGGTGAGTATGTGCATGTGTATTTTTAAAAGGCAGATGGTTAGGAATTAGATGCTGACAAGTGCCTTTCTCTTGTTTTTAAATTAAAGTATAAAGTTCGTAATCCTTAAATGTTTCTCCCTAACGGGAAAAATTAAGTAAATAAAAACAGAAGAATATAAGTCTGTATTATAAATTATTTTGTTATTACAGTACAGTATTGAGATTCAAGTGATTAAAGTCTTACCAGCCAGTACTTTAGATTTGTTTTTAGAGTTGAAGAAAATTCAAGATGATGAATCCAAAGTCTTTATTCTAAACTCGAATTGTCCTGACTATGATGGTGATTTTGTGGCATTGGAGCGACAGCGTTAACAATTTGAATTCTGTGTTTTACGGTTTTACAGTACAACCTTGAAATCCCAAATGTATGTTTTAGAGATCTGACTTTAATGTATTTAAAGTGTTGTGCTTCTTCGAGTTAGAGAATTTTATCAAGTTAGGGTGTTTGCTTTTCAACGTCCAGGCTGTGAGAACTAGAGGTGTCATTCATTTGAAGGGAGCAGATGTTAAAGGTTCTTGCCCCTGCCTCCCTAATCCCAAACACCCTTGAAGAAGAGAGACGTTCTGTTACCCAAATAGGCATCTTTCTGATGGTGAGAAAAGGCGGTAAAAGGCAGTAAATCTGCCTTCTCATTATGAAGTGCAACAATAGATTGATTTATGAAGAAAAGCAACTGTTAGGCTTATATAAGATGTGTGCATGGAAATGTAGGTTCCTTTAGAACCTTATAAGCAGTGGCATTCCTCCTATTCTTGACAGGAATCTAATATTACTAATAGGGAATATGTGATTCTGAATGCCACATTTTTAAGGGGCAACACTGAGAACAAAAGAATCTGCCTCCTAATGTTTTCACATGAGAACAGTCTTTTAAATGTGCCATGTTTTTGCTATTTTAGTTCATTTTCATTAAGATAGAGGGGACTTCTTAAAAATAGTTTTATTTTTATAAATTTTGTATTAGGACTTGACATTTTAAATAAAAGGAAATGTTAAGTATAAGCATATTTAGATGTTAGGCTGTTTATAAAGTTTCACTTAATATTGTATAATTTTGGTAAACATTATATACAATCTCAAATACAATGAGATACTGTATTTGAGCTACAATGAAGATAATTTCAACTTTCTAGGGGGATTATGTAAAGTATTTTGTGTTGGGTTTTTGTTTTAAGGAAGTCTGTGCATTTTAAAATCTTTTAAATAAATTTGTGTTGCCTCTTCAATAAGGAAGTCTCTTACAGTATTTCTGTTTAACATAAAAATTAAACTTTAAAGTTCTAAGTCAATTTTCAGCATAAAATACTGTAAAATGCAAAAAATATGGGTAGTCTGTGAGTAAACTATAATGATATATATATTTAGCACATGTCACTTCTGAACTTCTATGTGATGCAATTAAGATTTGAGCAGTAAATTATAGAATTAAAACTGATAATTATCTATAAAGTGGTATTAAAACTTATCTTTCTCAGTAAACGTGTATCCCCAGTACATGTACATTTCTAAATTATAATAGTTTCTGTTCTAATATATGTACCAGAAAGTACAAAGAATTGAAAATGTAAAAGGAAAAGACAGAAAAAAAATAGGAGTAGAGATTTTATTTTTTTAATTACTATGGATTATCTTACACATATCTATGTACACATATATGTGAATACTCACACCCAAAAAACTTTGGAGTTTCTTTTAAAAAGAGGAAAGAACTCCAGTATGTTACATGGAAAATATACTATTATTCTAATTAAGAATATATAAGGCTTGTAAAGAAATAATCCTTGCAACTATCAACAATCTCTGTTATATACACTGAGAAAATGTTACATTTTTGACCTGGTGGTGATTAGATAGTTTTAAATCAACACATTTTCCTAGTGGATTTTGGTAATTATGGAAGTCAAACTTCCATGAAAATAAGATCTTAGCAATAAAATAAACTCTTAATGCCACTGCCATGATAGTAAATGCAAGCTTGACATTTAAGGGGGAAAATTCTGTAAGATAGTCCAAAGATTAAAATTAATGCAACTTCTTGACATTTGTATAAGTCTATAAAATTCTTTTGGTGTCATTCAAGTGCTTTATGAACATTTTAAAGTAATCTATTTTTTCAAATAGGTCTAAAATTAATAAGGAAATGCAGTTAAATATCTTGTCAAGATAATTTCTTCACATATATCTATGTTTTAGTTCATTTCAGTTATTACCTTTATTATTTCCTGAATTCACTCCATTGAAGTTACTTTAATATTTTTAATTTTATCATCCAAAATATTATACTTTAAGATTTTAAATTTTATAATCCAATACTGAGATCTGTAGCCACATATAATGTACCTTTTTTTTCATATAATGTACTTTTTAGGACTTTATTCAATTCCGTGTTCAATTCACTGTTGCCCTTATTGTAAATATAGAGAATACAACAGCAATTTCCATTATTTTAAGTTTCTTGTGCTCTGCACAGGTGGTTGTTTCACAAGTTACCGAACAGTTGTTCTGACAACAGTTTCCAGATTTTATGGATGAGCAGTGGTATTTTGATGTCCATTGGTAAGCTCCAATAACAGTTAATTGTGGAGTAGTTCTATCAGGAAACATGTTTTCTTTATTTCTCTTTTGTGAGGCATTACATCTCTAAACCCATTCACTCATAACGTTTTCTCTACCCACCACCCTCAAAACACACAAAAGAGAAAGGAAAAAAACAGCTAAAAGATATGTCTCTGGCATTACAACTAAGTGGTGTATTTAATGTCAGTCATGAAACATTTCTATGCACATAATTTTTGCTCAAAGAATAGTGTCATACTTATAGGTGATATGACTGTGACTGGTCTGTTTCCAAATGATTTCTCATTCCTAAAGCTCTTAACAAGGATCTTCAGCCAGTGATCTCTCAGAACACATCTGGCACATACACCAACTTGCAACAACTGGATTTCTTAAAAGAGCACATGTTCTGGCTGCAGTAGTCAGTAGCAGCCTTCAAAGTACAACTGGTGATGAGAGATAAAAGACTTGAGGCTCTTCTGCTTAAAAGAGGAAGCTGAAAGAAAATTATAGCCATTCCTAAGTGTGGAAAAGGGTCTTACGGAGAGATTTATAGACTCTTGTTCCCTAAGGCCATTTTGTTTCCTAACGAGATTTTGTGTTCTCAGATGGGGCTTGATAAGTCCAAATGACAACAGCATTTAATAATGGTAGTGAAGACAATAATAATGAAGAAAGAGAATACAATTGTAAGAACAGAGGCCTTTCAATACAAAGCCAGTTATCTTGGGGTCCAGGATGATTTTATATCTGCAAGTTGGACATAGAACAGAAATAAGGACCTATCCTGTTTTGCTAACAGTTGAGAGGGTAATTCTTAGGATCTTGCTCTATTACCAGAAATTGATGGGTATAACAGTACCTTTGATAATATAAGCGCTCAAGAGGCTAAATATTATTCTAATTTAACATCAAGTTTATTAGTGTTGTCATAATGTAAATGGAGAGAGACTGCCAAAAAGAGATGTAGAATCTTCCTGTGGTCACAGACTCGAGTAGCTGTCTTGCAATAAAGGTTGCTGCTTCCTAGTGTAGTGTTCTTTTCCCAATTTCACCTTGTTTTGAAAGAAAGAGCTGTTAACAGATCATTTAAAGCATTAAATCTGTATTTTTTTCCTGAGATGTTGGGGGACTTTGTACCAATGAATTAGGAAGAGAGGGTATATCACCTTTGAAGGCAAATAAAGTAAATGAGTGTACTGTGTTGCCTGATGTGCTCATTGGTCCTATTAATCAATGCCAGTGTCAAGAGGATCAGGGCAGTTCAGAGGAGAAACTTCCCTGCTTTCCTTTACAAAACTTATTGAACTAGTGAGGTTCCTAGCCCGGATTCGTTGTAGTATTGATTGGACAAATGTTAAAAGCAATTGATTCAGACACATTAAGCCCCTGGGATGAAGTGTTTTGTTTTACCACTGGTTTGCTTTGGGTGTGGATCACAAGATGTCCCTTGTGGTTAGAGGGATATCCACTCTGTCTTTCACAGTGATATAGAAAACTTTGTTTCCTTACACTAACATTATGAGAGAGTATTAGTATGTTCAGAACACTGGTTTAAATTAATTACACTTTTTCTAAGTTAATAGGTGAAGTGGAAAGAACAGTGGGTTAGAAGTCAGAAAACCTGGTTCTAATTCACCCAAATATTAACCTCTGGTCACTTAATCTTACTATGTTTCAGTTTCCTCATCTGTAAAATGGCAATTAAGAATGTGCCCTGTCGTCATAGTCAGCGTGGGCTGCTGTGAAAAAATAACATAGTCTGGGTGGCTTATGCAACAGGAATTTATTTCTCACAGTTCTGAAGGGTGGGAAGTCCAAGGTCAAAGAGCCTGGTAAGGGCTCTCTTCCTGGCTTGCAGATGGCTGCCTTCTTGCCATGTCTTCAATATAGTGAGTGAAAGAGAGAGAGAGAGAGAGAGAGAGAGAGAGAGAGGGAGGAAGCAAGCTCTCTGATATCTCTTCTTCTAAGGGCAATAATCCCATCATGAGGGCCCACATTCATGACCCTGTTTAAATGTAATTATCTCCCAAAAGTTCCATCTTCTAATACTTTCATAGTGGAGGTTAGGGCTTCAACATATGAATTTGGGGGGAGAGGGAGCACAATTTAGTCCATAGCACATACCTTCCTCATGGTAGAGCAAATGAAATAAGGAATATGATAGAACTATATGAAAGAAACATTAAGAGGTTAGAGTTACTGTTTGTCCAATCTTATTTTCAGATACTAGGTTTTAGCATGTTTTTTGAAGCAGTTGTTAATATAAAACCAAATGAAAATAAAATTTTCTTATTTAACAATTCACTCTTGCATTAATCCTGTTAGGTTAGCTTAACCGAAGTGTTATTATTTTTCAATAATTATTTTTTTTTATTTTTGCTTAACTACCTTTTATTGGCATAGCTAGCCATCTCAATATATATCTATTAATGGGAATTGGTAAAATAGATTACACTCATATGTTGAAGAACATTTTCCATAATTGTTTAGCATGGATGTTATGACATTTTAAAAAATTAATTGTATATTTAAAATTGAGTAGAATATGTTCAGTTTCTTATAGAGGAGAAACTAAATGAGATAGTCTTTTAAGTGATTTTTTTATGTTATAGCAAAAAAAAGCTACATAATGTATAAGTTTTTTTTATGAAAAAAGTACTAAACTGACAACGTAGTACTTCAGTCAGTTATGATGAAAATTCAACAGGGAAGTAAATAAATTATATTACGTTAGTGTTTTTTTTTCTTCAATTAGCACTCATCTTCAAAACGGTCTTTCTGGGTATTTGTGTGAAGAAGAGAAAATATTTATTGCAGACCATAGGTTTTCTTTTTCTAAATGGGGAGAAATTTTGTGAAAAACACAGCAATGTGTCTGAAATAATTCCTATGTCTGAAATAGAAAATAATTTCTATTTAGTTATACTGTATTCTTTCCCTTCTCACTGAAGAAAGGTGTATGTCATTTCCCTCCTTTTTCTTTATTTTGATTTTGTTTTAAAAATCAAGTCATTGAAATTCTGTTCATAAATATATTTGCCCATTAGAAAAGACAGAACTTCTTCTGACTTCTCTTAAGGAGGAAGTTTGCTCCCAATGTAAGGAATGCTGCCAGTTTATGCAAATCTTTTTGTGTGATCCACCTTGACAGGTGCTCTCTTTTGAAGCACTTCTAGGAGTTGTAAACATGTGGTTTTTCTTACTTGTTTTGGACAAAAACAATACTCTGTAGAAAATCCATTACAAGATAATTTTCGTAGCCATTCAACGTTGAAGATTGCATTGCAAATCTTGGCCCACTATTTTGGTCATAAAGATATATCTGATTTTAGGCAATAGAGGAGTTTGTGACCTACTGTAAATAATAGTAGCAACCAAATGTTGATTAGCCACCATTATAACAGCAGTGGGTTAGGAATTTTTACTTTATTATATTAATTTATCATAATCACTTATATACAAGGTTCAGTTCCCTCACTCTATTGAAAAAAACTAATGCTTAAGCAGTCTTTCCAAAAGCATACTAGCAAGCAATAGAATTAGATTCTTAAGCATATGTACACATACCTCAGATATATTATGGATTCAGTTCCAAATATTGCAAAAAAGTAAGTCTCATGAAATTTTTTGGTTTCCCAGTGCATATAAAAGTTATACTGTAGTCTATTAAGTGTGCAATAGCATTGTCTAACACAGCCTACATACCTTACCTTATTGTTAAAACATGCTAACGATCATCTGAACCTTTAGCAAGTAGCAGAAGGTCTTGCCTCGATGTTGATGGCTACTGACTGATCAGGGTGGTGGTTGTTGCACGCTGGGATGGCTGTCACAATTTCTAAAAATAAGACAACAGTGAAGTTTGCCACATCAGTTGGCTCTTCCTTTCATGAAAGATTTCTCTATAGCATGAGATGCTGTTGATGGCGTTTTACCCACAGAGGAAACTTCTTCCAAAATTGAAATCAATCCTTTCAAACTCTGCCACTGTTTTATCGACTATATTCTAAATCCTTTGTTGTCCTTTCAACAATATTCATAGCATTTTCACCAAAAATAGATTCCATCTCAAAGAACCACTTTCTTTGCTTATCCATAAGAAACAGTGCATCAGCTGTTCAAGTTTTATTGTGAGACTGCAGGAATTCAGTCATATCTTCAGGCTCCACTGTTAATTCCAGTTCTCTTGCTGTTTCTACCACATCTGCAGTGAGTTCCTCCACTAAAGTTTTGAACCCCTCAGAGTCATCCATAAGAGTGGGAGTTAACTTCTTCCAAACTGCTGTTCATGTTGATATTTTGACCTCCTGTGAATCACAGATGTTCCTAATGGCATTTAGAATGGTGAATCCTTTCTAGAAGGTTTTCAATTTGGTCTGCCCAGATCCATCAGAAGAATCATTATCTATGGCAGCTATAACCTTATGATATGTATTTCTCAAATAATAAGACTGAAAGGTGAAATTACCCCTGATCCATGGGTTGTAGAATGGATGTTGTGTTAGCAGCCATGAAAACAACATTCATCTCCTTGTATACCTCCATTAAAGCTCTTGGGTGACCAGGTGCATTGTCAATGAGCAGTAATATTTTGAAAGAAATCTTATTTTCTGATCAATAGGTCTCAACAGTAGGCTTAACCTATTGAGTAAACCATGCTGTAAACAGGTGTGCTGTCATCCAGGCTTTGTTATTCCATTTCTAGAGCATAGGCAGAGTAGATTCAGTGTAATTCTTAAGGACCTTAGGGTTTTCAGAATGGCAAATAAACATTGGCTTCAACTTCAAGTTCCTGGCTTAAAGTCATTAGCCCCTAACAATAGAGTCAGCCCGTCCTTTGAAGCTTTGAAGCCTGACATTCACTTTTCCTCTCTAGCTATGAAAGTCCTAGATGGCATCTTCTTCCAATAGAAGGCTATTTTGTCTACACTGAAATCTGTTATTTAGTGTAGTCACCTCCATCAGTGATCTTAGCTAGATCTTCTAGATAACTTGCTGCAGCTTCTACATCAACACTTGCTGCTCCACCTTGCACTTTTATGTTACAGAATCAGCTTCTTTCCTTAAACTTAATGAACCGACCTCTGCTACCTTCAGACTTCTGCAGCTTCCTCACCTCTCTCAGCCTTCATAGAATTGAAGAAAAAGCCTTGCTCTGGCTTAAGCTTAAGAAAATGCTGTGGCTGGTTTGATCTTCTATCCAGACCACTAAAACTTTCTGCATATCAACAATAAGGCTATTTTGCTTTCTTATCATTCATGTGTTCACTAGAGTAGCACTTTTAATTTCCTTCAAGAATTTTTCCTTTGCATTCATAATTTGGCTGTTTGTCACAAGAGGCCTGGCTTTCTGCCTATCTCAGCTTTCAACGTGCCTTCCTCCCTGAGCTTAATCATTTCTAGCTTTTGATTTAAAGTGAGAGACGTGCAACTCTTCCTTTCACTTGAACACTTGGAAGCCATTGTAGGCTTATTAATTGGCCTCATTTCAATATAGTTGTGTCTCAGGGAAGAGAGACTCCAAGGAGAGGGAGAGAGACAGAGAACTGCCAGTCTGTGAAATATTCAGAACATATAACATTTATCAATTAAGTTTGTCATCTTATGTGGGTGGGGTTCGTGGTGCCCTGAAACAATTACAATAGTAACATCAAAGATCGCTTATCACAGATTGTCATAACACATAATAAAAATGAAAGCGTTTGGAATATTGTGAGAATTACCAGTATGTGACACAGACGTGAAGTGAGCACGTGGTGATGGGAAAATGGCACCAATAGACGTGCTTGACACAGGTCGCCACAAACTACGAATTTATAAAAAGCACAGTATCTGCAAAGTGAAATAATGTGAAATACAGTGCAGCCAGGTATGCCTGTGCTTTTGTCACTGTGGAGGATGCCGTTGAAGGAAACTTCATGGCCAGTGTTTGATTACCTAGTAGATCAGCTAAACATGTGGTTAGGGCATCAGCAAGAGGAAGTAAAACGTTTTTTTAGGGAGGAGAATTTTGATATATTAAAAACAAATACCAAATTAGCAAGGTAAAAACATGAGAACCTCATTGGACTTCCTTTTAATTTTTTGGTTGAGTATTCATACGAGCCCAAGCCTGTACATCTGGACGCAAATACATAGTTTAAATGTTTTCTTAAGATACTGAGGAAAGAAGGATACTGTATCTTTTCAATCCTTCAGGCCCGTGAAGATCTTAATCTAGCCCTGTTTATGGTGATTTTTTTTTTTTTTTTTTTTAGTAAAGTATACAACCTTCTGTAGTTTATATAATCATCCTTGATTTGGGTTTTAGGAGGGTAAATCTGATTTTTTAAAAATAAAGTGCATCACTGAAAGTGAGCTATAGTGCTGTTGGTTGGACTTGATGAAATGTAAGACGGTGTCAGCCTCCCCTGCTGGCGGAAGGGCTTTTGGAACAGTTAACATTCAGCTGAATTCTGTACTAGTCAGTTTAAGCTAGTTTAAGTCTGTCCACCACAACGCAGTTGTGTTTCATAAATGTTTTCATTGAGTGGTAACTGTGTTCTGTTGGGGTGCTTTCTTGCAAAACACTTTGAAGAGCATGGAGGGTGCTGCTTCTGGATAAATCAATACATTTCTAATTTTTCTCATGACGTATTAATATATTCTTGTGCTTTCTTAAATTTAAAATTCTTTGGAAAACATGTAGTTTTCTTTGCATTTAGGAAAAAACCCTGACCCAGAATTGGTGGCCTCAGGCTGGAATTTTCATCAGTATTATTTGTTGATCTTTTTATAAATATGCCTGGATCTCTATTTCAAACCTATTAAATAAGAATCTCCTCACGTGTGGAGTTCTCCCAGCTGATTCTGATGAATATCTATGATTGCCAATCTCTCAGTCCTCGGTCAGTGGTTCTGAAAAATGCGGTTGGTCCTTGGGCCCACAGTGTCAGCATCACCTGGGATCTTGTAAGAATCCAAATTCTGCCCCCCACCTCCTTGGCTGCTGAATCAGGGACTCCTGGGTGGGGCAGTGTCTGTGTTTTAACAAGTCCTTCTGTGATTCTAATGCTATGTAAGTGAGATTCACTGCCTTAGGTCATTTTAAAAGTCGCGGCAGCTGTCAAAGACCTTTCTTGACTACCCAAAGCTTCCAGGACATTGCTTCATCCACCACCATTCAACATTTTATCCTTGTATGTCCAGCTCTTTTGCTTTAAGCTTTCTATTAAGTATCCTTATAGAATTAATATATCTTCTATTGTAAACCTTCTCAAATGCTTTGTGGCCATGGCAGGACATTGATCGTAAATGTTGGATAAAAAGCCTTTTCTCTCATTGTATTAATGTTCTTTACTGTTTGTCGGCTTTCTGATGATTAGCAACTGGGGAATTATTAACTTTGTTTGTGGGTAAGAAGCTAAAAGAAGGCTGTCTCCAGGTTTGGTTCTAGAATGGGCATGATGCTAGAGACAGACAGGTCAAGTTTATTGTGGAGTCGTTGGAGAGCTGGCCACTGTCTTCTCTTGTCGTCCTAGTGAATGTCACTCTCAGCAAATAGCTCTGGCAGAATGGCTTCTTTAAGGCCAGCACAATGTGTGTTGCTCAGGCAGGATGGGGAATTAGAGCTCTCTCCGCTCACTATAAGAAAACCCCTTTTTTGGCTTCCAAATGGTTTCCAGAGCTATCAAAATAATACCATTTGCAGGCACTTTTCATGACTGAAAAGAGCAACTTGGAGAGGGAAACCCTGCAAACCCTGGGAGAAATGTTTTACAGATGGGTATTCCACATAAATGCCAACTGAATACCCTTTTAGTTGTATAACTCACCATTGGGGCTTAACAGTGGAAGCCACTCAACAGAAATGAAGAGCACCTCACACGGGCATTTGTACTTGTAAACCACCTCTTCTTTGTGGACCACAAACAGTGACGTGTAAGATGTTGTACTACAGTTCTCAAGTAAATCTTTCAGTGGCGAAGGGTTGGTGGGCCACCTGCTGCTCATTAGAGACCCTGTCTGGCTCTTTTCCTGCAGAATGAGTGGTAGATTGTTGACACCTGTTTTCCCATCCAGCTGAGGATGTGAAGTGTGTATTAGGAATGCCTGAAAGTGCTTCCTTGTGTCCGAGTTGGCAGAGCTTGGTGCTACTTAGGGAATAGGGGGTGGCAGTTCAGGGCTGGGAGGGGAGATGAAAATAAATCAGTGATGAGAAACTGAAGTAAAACTGAACTGAGGTTCTCACCCTCATTTAGTGGTTTCTGATTGTGCTCTTTGTCCTCCAACTTGGTCACCCATTGAGTGAAGTAAAAACATGTGTCCTATACATGCAAAGACCTCACCTCAAATATTTCTCAAATAACATGAGTATGTAGTTGAAACTATGAGCACATTAGAAATGGGACAGAAAGTAGTCCACTCTTATAATCAAATCTATTAGCATCATTAAGTTATTTTAAAATTTGGCCTTAAATATGTAAAATTCAAGTGTGTTGGTCATATGAAACATTTCTTTACATGCTTCTGTCCATGTATCTGCTCTGCCTAACCTTTACCTGCTTTACCTGCTTAGAAGTCTCTCATAAAAACTGTGGTAGATGGTGGAACAGAGGGTCTAATATACCATTAGTCACAGATGTAGAGTGCCTGCTGTATGCAATGCATTATGTTAAGTAAGAGGGGATAACAAGAAATATAAGACAGACCCCTACTTTTTCAAGTGCTGGCAATCCATAGTCTATCTGAAGGAGGAAAGATACAATACTACAGCGTCTGTAATACGCAAACAGATGATCTGTCAAGTACATTTTTCGTGGGTTTAGAGAAGGAAGAACTGAGTTGGGTGGGTCAAAGAGGATGTAGAACTTGTTCTGAGTATTAAAGGATGAGGAGAATTCGTTGACAGCAAGAGATTGGGGTGTGTGTATGACACTCTTTTCCTGCTGTGGAATTAAAGGGAATTTTTAAAAATGGAAACATTTTCCCCTGACTCATTTGTGGGACTCGGCTGGGTCTGTCTCATCGTAGACATTGGCCTCCACTTGTGAACTGTGGATGAATGGGGTTAGGGTTGGGTCATGGCCTTGGACCAGAGTGAAATTAACTGCCTCATAATGTGATTGAACTAATGACCTTGGCCTCATTACCACTATGTTTTAACCAGTTAAGTCAATCAAACATTGCAGAAAGGGTAATCAAGGTATCTCTTAGAAAGAGATCTGTATAGCAGTAAACATAGCAGAAAATCAAAGCCAAGTCCTTTCCTCATGTATTACCCAGCTGTTTATCTCATCATCCTTGAGATTATATACTTGTTTCTGCTTCTAATAAAAATAAGGTAGACAAAACAAAAAGGACAATATGATTCTCTTGTGTTAGTATTTTGCTTAATGAAATGTGTAGTCATGTTTCCAAAGAATGCTCTGAACAACACCGTTTTCAATTTTAGACATGTAGTGTCCCATGCATTTATTAATGGTACTTTTCTTTTCTTCTTTAAAGTCTGAACAACCCAGTCCTGCCAGTTCCAGCTCCAGCTCCAGCTCTAGCTTCACACCGTCCCAGACCAGGCAACAAGGTATCAACATCTCCCAGGCAAACTATTAGACATTTTTCTCATAAAACATCCTAATGAGTTGATTTATGACCTATCTTCTACTGTTTTACTATTTGAATGATAACTTGGCTTTTATGCAATTGTATTTATTTCCCTTAGGAATACACTAGAGTATTTTTCTGATATATGAGGCCAGGGTCTAGAAATTCCCCCTTTTCCAGTCCCTGCCATCAGATTCCCATTTTACAAAAGGATTATAGACACAACCCATTCCAGGGAGTTCCCAAAGGAAATACAATAGCAAAAGCTGGGCTTAAGAGGCTTTGACATAGAGAAATAGATTTTTATTCTTCTTCCTGGATATCTTTCATTTTGTTTATTTTTCTAAGAGACTTGTTTTTTTTTTTTTTTAGCAAATGTTAATTGGCTTTTAAATATAGTTTTTCCTCTACTCATGATCAAGTGTTAACTTGAACTCAGAATAAAGAAATTTAAAGTAGAACACTTAATTATATTTCTACTTTTGTGTATATGGAAAATCATTAAATATGGGCACTTTTTTCTTTTGCATGAAAAATGAGTCAGTATTAAAGAATAATTTGTTTTTTAGCGTATTGACCATCACCCTTTTCATTGACCACATATAATTCCTGATGGTCTTGTATGTTTAGAAAAGGATTAAATTGTTGTGTGTGTTTGGACTAAGGCTAAGCTTCTAGTAAAAAAATAAAATAAAAGACAGTAATTGTTTTGCCTATTCAGAGGCTTTGTTCCACTGACTTCCAAAGAAATAAGCCTACTACAAAGGCAGAAAAATTTGGGTTTTGTAGAATGTGCAGGGAGTCAGTACTTATTTTAGAACTGAGTTAGTGATAGCTTAGATATTCCTGTCAAAGATTAGACTTTAGGAATTGCCTAATCCAGAATGAAAGTGCCTTTCTCACTTTCTTGATTGCCTTTATAATCTTTTCTAAGATTAAAAATATCTATTTGGCTTTCACCACATTTAACATAGTGAAGTGAAAATAAGCTGCACTAAAGAGTTTGTATGTGTGTTTTTTCAGCCCCATCCTGTCCTAGAATAAAATTAGTTATGGCTTAACTTCTTTTTTTTTTTTTTTTTTTGCTTCTCATCTAATACTGGATACTGTCTTGAATTTTCTGGGCACTTGATTTATTATAGTCTTATTTATGTCAATACATGCTGATATTTTGCCAGGAATTTCTTAAAAAGTAAAATGAAAATTGGCTGTTTAAAATTGTTGCAGCAAGACCTTGTGTCCAAGATCAATAGGAAGATCAGAGATGGACATTACACCATGGAACTGAAATAGTTTATAATCTGAACTTGACTGAAATGCTTGCTTGACCTGAAATTGACCTTGAAATAAAAGGAACAGCTAAACCTTAATAGATCAAAAACTACCACACAAAGGCTGCATTGCCAAGAACAAGTTACAACCACAGTGATTTATTAATCTCAACTTTTCAATACATGGATTAACCTAACAAAACATTCAATTTACTAATAGATCTTTTTCTTTCTAGGTATAATTTTTCTTAGGGAAAAAAAATACACAGAAAAAACTTCCTAGAAATAAGGGATTCTTTAATGAATATTTTGGGGAATCTGTTATGAAAACAATAGTGTTTTGGCAGAGGTTGCATTCCAGAAACTACCAAATTTGTCTTGTAAATTGTATAAATGTATATGATTGTTTTTTAACCAATATTCAGTGCTGGTAAGCATCCCCCTCTGTCTAATACGGCTAAGTGTGTTTGAAATAGTATATGTGATAGCCTGTGGTTCTCTGTCATTGCTCAGGTCCTTTAAGGTCTATAATGAAAGATCTGCATTCCGATGACAATGAGGAGGAATCAGATGAAGCAGAGGATAATGACAATGACTCTGAAATGGAGAGACCTGTAAATAGAGGAGGCAGCCGAAGTCGCAGGTGAGTGTCTTGCAGAACAGAGGTTCCCTGCTATGGAGTCACACCTTTTCACTAGACATACTGGTATCGTCACAGTGAAGGTGTGAAACACCAAACCAGGGGCAGTAGATGGTCACCTTCATTTGAAGCTGGGGCTCCTTGGCATGCTTACACTCATCTTTACAGGGAACTATATTTTTCCTTTTTCTCAGAGAAAAGAGGCTTTTCCTCTAAAAACTTCATAGGAAAAAGTTATAGTAGAAGTCCTTGTTCTTGAAAGTATATGCCAAGTGGCAGGACTGACCGTTGAAATAAAATCTGTTTTCATTTGTAGAGTTTGTGTAGATCTCTTGCTGGAGATAGTCTCAGAATTTGAAGAAATGTGTTAGCTGTTTGTAGTTAGAAATATATGAATGGCTCTAGTGAATTATGTGTGTGACCTAATTAAAAGTAGGATCACCTGTGTCTGTTTTCCAGAAAATAAATTCCTTTTAAGTGTGCTGACAATTAGGTTCCTTAAGTAGCTTTAATGCTGTGAGGCATAATTCCACATTATAAGATGGTAATTCATGTCACTTATAATTAATAGTCAACTTAATTGCCTTGAGGATTTTATTTCTTTATCATGGGAAAAACAAATAGGCATGCTTACTTCAATTTGTTTTGAGTAGGAAAAAACGAATCTACTTGAACTTAAAATCTAATTACATTTATAATATATTGCATTAAATCTTTCCCCATTATCCATTACTGTTTAGAAGGCCCTAGAAAGAATGCAGTCTTAACCTAAACTGGACAGACCATATGCTTCCTAATTGGCAATTCCTTAGTGTCCTTCGAGAAGAGCTTCCTTAGGGTATGTGCCCTATTCGATCTCTCAGTGACTCTTCCTTGTGGCCCTACTCAATACCTCTTTCACTGCCTTGTCTCCCAAACTCACCTGCCAGTATTCCTTTTAAATGGGAGGAAATAAGGAACCTTATGACCTTTGCCTTATAACATTTTCCTTTAGAACTCTTTTATCTGACAAGAATGAAACTGGGTAGGGCAAAAAGACCTCAAAACGAACTGAAACTGGCAGTTAAGTCACTTACTTACATCAACCAAAATCCTGACCACTGGCCGCTCTCAAATTTAGCTGATGAAAAATACATGAGCTATTTATATAGTTCTCCAAGTCGTTATTTAAAAAATCTGGACATTGTGTGATTAGCTGTTGCCCACCCACTTACTGCCCTGTCCTCTGAGTCAGTGTGGTCTGATCATACAGATCTGTGAGTTGTCTGATGTAGGTTCACATTGTTGGGGACACTTTTCTTTTCCTCCGCCTGACATGTGCTGTTGGCACGGCCGCGCCAGTGTAACATTTGATCTTCAGTGCACTTGTGAAGTCTCAACTGTTTAATCAGTTTAAATACTCAGCCTTCCACTTCAGTCAAGAAGCATTTTAAAGCAGCGCTTCAACTGAACACTTCATTAATGTAATTTAGTTAAGAAAAACAAGTTCCATCAGTTTTTGCTAAAAGAATGTCCCAGTGTATCCTTTTCATTTCCTTTCTTGTATCTTGTGTATCTGAATACATTATGGAGCTAGAATGTGATTGCCTATTCAGAGTGAAAGAAAAACTATCCTGATTTCTAAAGCATTTTCTGTTTCTGTGAAGCATATTACATTAGGTTACTGTATAACCAGAGAGAGGGAGCAAACACTGAAGGACGGCATACATTCAGCAGAGTAGAGTAAAGAAGTATCTCCTACTCTGGCTGAAAGAAAAAAAAGGGGAGGAGATGCTATTTTCATTGTCTTTAGTTGTTGAAAGATAGTACTATATTTTTCTAAACCGGTTATCCCAAACGCACTGTTTCTTTGCGTTGCTGTAGTGTATTTCCAATGAATTGTTTTATCAATGTTCATAACTAGAGACAGCCTTGAGTCGTGACACAGTAGAAAGGATTTGTGGTGACTCCAGCATGCCCACTTCACACATCCGATCCTCAGACGTCACTCTGAGCTCTCAGTGGTGCAGGGCTGTTGGTCCACATTCTGCGTAGCAGTTGCTTCCACTCCCGCAGCCTGCATTCTAGCCATATTTGTAACTTTACTTTTTCCATCGGTAACAAAGAGGTAGGGGAAAAGGAAAATAAGAGTATTAATCTATGAACTAATTTTGCTGACCTGTAAGCTTGAGTAACGTGCTGGATGATAGTAGGTGGCCGGAGCTGGAGAAAGGAGATTAAATGAATAAATAACACCAGTAAAGAACAGTGGCTGAGCACTATCTTTGGGTTGCTTGGGCTTGAATCCCAGAGCCACCACTTTTACCTCTGTGACCCTAGGTGAGTGACCTAATCTCTCTGAGTCTCAATTTACTCATCTATGAAATGAGATCATGAAAAGAGAAATGGCAGGTAAAGCACTTAACATGGTTCTGGATACAAAGAAAGAACCAACACTTGTTAGTGGTTGTGAGTTAAAGTGAACTTTTCAATGATTAATGTTTGGAATACTTACTTTCCATGACTATTTCTGTGGATATTTCAAGAATTGCCTGCTTGTAGTGGTGCATATGACCTCTCTCTCTTTCTTTTCAGAGTTAGCTTAAGTGATGGCAGCGATAGTGAAAGCAGTTCTGCTTCTTCGCCCCTACATCATGAACCTCCACCGCCCTTATTAAAAACCAACAACAACCAGGTAAATTGTCAGGTTTTCACTTTTCAAGACTCTGCAGAGCTAGATGTAATCATTTTTACAAAGCACACAAAACTTTTTACCCCGTGATTTTAAACAAAGTCCTTCTTGAAGCCACAAGCTCAGGAATAAACACATAGTTTGGGTATAAGAACTTCTATTATCATGAGAAGATGAGTATGTTCCATTAGAGGAGTTAATTAAGTAGGTGCAAGAAGGGATGGTGACAGAAAATGTTGCCCGTACTCCTGATTTCTATATACTTTATACCTCAGCAGTAAGTAGGTGACTTAATTGGAAAGAATCTGACCTTTGGGGCTAGTATAAAGCCTGGTTCTTTGCTACTGGTAATATATTGGTGGGAAATAACTTTTAACTTCTGATTCTCAGTTTCCTCATCTGTAAATGACTTTAACACCTACCTTGCAGGTTATTGGGAAGATGAAAAATAATATGTGTAAAGAGCATTAGGCCATGCACAGCCCCTACTTGGCACTCAGTTGATGGTAGGTGTTTATTATTCCAGGTGCTTTGTCTCACTTTTCCTCTCCAAGAAAAAAGGGTCATCATTTAGGATTGTAAGGAATAATTAATAAAATGCAGAGAAAATAATGGTCAGTATCGTTGTTATAAATTGAGCTAAAAGAAAGCTTATTAATTTGATAGTCAACTCAAAATATAATTATTTGGGTAAAGTCTAGGCAGAATTTCTAAGGCTGTGAGGTAGAGCTCTTATTAAACAAATAAATAAGATTGGGATATTTTCATTACCTACTAAAATAAACTGTTTTCAAGTATCATGAATATTGTAAAGGCCTCATTGTGCATTGACTTGATACTCTCATTACCAGAAGTTTTTCTCATCTTTTTGTTTAGACAGATTTCCTGTTACCTCTACAATGATTGTATAATTCAAGTTACTCTATGAATATTAACTTGAAAATTAAAGAACTGCGGTTTTCTGAAAATTTTGTTTCACAGGCATCCTACAGTTTTAAGTGGTCTTGCCCTTGAATTTGTGGTATTTGTTTTACTTGGAAAATGGTATTTTATAGCTGAAGACATTTTCATTTTACATTTTGTGTAAAGCATAAGCACAGATCTCTTAAAATTTAAAATTCCTCATTTACACAGTGTATCTATAACTTAAATCCCTCACTGTTAAGTAAGAATGATACCCGCGCTCTTTACCGCACCAGTTACAGTTCAGTGGCAGTTTCTTTGTGTCCTGCATAAGAATGGAAGACCAGCCTCATCATCTGGGGTGTTCAGGGAGTTGGTCTCTTCTTCTTCCATATCCTGGCTCCCTGCTGACCCCACCCACCCATCTCCAGGGACAGCCAGTGGCCCAGCCATCCTTCACCTCTGCATGGCCGCCCCCCACCACAAGAGGAAAGTAAAGAAAGGAAGGACATAAACATCACAGCCAACCAGTGAGGGGAGCACTGGGCTGCCTAACTAGATAACTTAGGATCCTTTTGCAATTTTGTGCTTCAGTAAGAGCTGGCAAAAAGAATAGAATTTGGACTTTGGCTATATTTTTTATCCTATTTAAGCCTAGTTAGGCTTGATTTCTGCTGCCAGCGGGTGGTGTATCAAAATTAGGATCCTTCATGGGCAGCAGTAGTGGCGGTAGTTCTGGGAGTGAAGGGCTTTAGGGTGTGCTTTTGTGCCCCTCATCAGTCTCTTTCAGCATCTCTCCCAACCATGGTGAAGACTGGGCTTGCTGGGGAGACGCAGCTTCAACAAGTCCCCGACTTGCCCTTCAAACCCGATAGCTGCCCTTAAGCCCTGCCCAAATGGACAGTCTGGAGATGACCATGGCTGGCTGTAGGGAAATGTTTAGATTCTTTGTCAGACTGTTTTTTCTACCTGTCTAGCAAAACAAAACCAAAAACGAATAGTGTCATCTATCTGGAGAGGGTAAAAAATCACCTTATCTGATTAAATAGCACAGCAGTGCTTCCTTGGCATGTCTAATCGATAAACGTAACTTCACACATGTGAATCGTCCACCTGTCAGTAATGCTCCATCATATGTTTCTTTCTCCATGTACCTATAAGCATAAGAAAGCCTACACACGTCTGCATTTAGCTAGTCTGGGGTAGGAAATATATGTACCACAGGAGTGCTTGCCTCCTTGGAGCTAGGTCTGGGAGCTGAGAAGGCAAAATAAGGTTTTTAAAAATTTTAGTACTAATTTCTTAACCTCTCAAATCACCTTCCTTGGGTCAGGTGTGATGCTATTACTTTAAGTCCGTGTTCTGGGCCTTTAAAAAAATGACTAGTATTTCTTAGTTCTCCGTGCTGATGGAGTAACATAGTAAAAATTTCTTAAAAATCTAAAAGTCACTTAAATTTCACTCTGGAATATGTTTCCAGTCTTACGTTTGAATGTGTGTATATATGTGTGAGAGAGGAGGAGGAAGAGGAGGAAGTGGAGGAAGGTGGGAGAAAGAGAATATGAATATGAAATTTCACATCAAATAAAACAGATGAAAACATACTGGGAAGGCCTGATGCCAAGATGGGAAGAGTGAGCTTCCTCCTCTCATACCCCTTGGCTGTTCTCTATCTGAAAATTGATAATGACCTCTCAAGTTTCTGTGAAGTATTAGCAAAGCTGAATTGTCTGTTGCCTTTTCTCAAGTCTTCCGGGGACTAGGGAAGAGGGAAAGTGCTAATTGAGTCAAACAGTTTCTAACTACTGAAAAAAAGTGAACAGAGAGCCACATGTCAACACAGCAAGTAATTAACCTGAGTATTGTTAGGAGCTACTAATGATCATTAACATGAAAGATCTATCAGTAGAGAATCCATCTGCTGGATAATTGAGTTGTCATTCCTCGCAAAGGTATACAGAAAAATAAAATCTTGAAAATTTGACTCTCAAGCCATATTCTCAGATTAAGGACGGTAGTGCTACTAATCACAATCCTTCTATTTTCAGAGACTACCGTATCCATAAATGGTGTGTCTAGGCAGACTGGGTGGCTCTGTTTCCCTTGGTATAGATTAATAGGAAATAATAAAGAGTGTTTTTGCACCATTTTAACCAGAGATGGTTTTTTCACTCGAAACCTCCCTTATGTGAATTTCAAACAGAAACAAAATACCAGGTCTTTTTTAGCCAAAAGTATGGTGGGGAGGGGGAAAGGGGACTTGAAGGAAGGAAGTGATCCATTGGACCTGAGTTAATACTCAGAATATCATAAATCACCTATTAGCCTGCAAGGCATGTTGAATGAAATTAAAAAGAGTCTATCCAGTTAAACTGGTTTGAAACAAGCCCGTGGAAGACAAGGTGTTGTACTTTTATATTCTGGAGTTGTTTCCCTAAAGATAAGAAATGATCATAAATAAAACAATTGTCTTCAGCAGGGCTCAGCGCTCTCAGAATGAGGTTTTGACAAAGCTGTTTATTTTGGAGCAGGGAGAGATCAAAGAAGGAAGATTAACTGAGCCCTCTCTGGGCAGCCACTCAGTAACTTGAGGCGGGTCACTGACACCCGGAGCTTTTGTTCCTGCCACTGCAGCTTCAGAAGAAAGAAACTAGGATTTCAATGTATTTTGGCCTTCTGTGCTGTAGCACTTACGGAATGTGTGGGGTAGGACTTAAGCGCCCAAATGTTCTATTTTCTGCTTTGAAGAGAAGGTGGCAGAACTCTCTAAACCTAGTTAGCAAAGTTCCACTGCAAATACAGCGTCCCCAGTCACTTCAACACCCAGAGTGCAGCTAGTTGGGGGATGGGACCGTGGAAGGGGGCGGGATATGATGGGAACAGAATTCAGTTCCCTAATGTCCAGGCAAGCAGGCAGGCACAGGCACTGTTTTTCCCCCCCTCTTGCCAGAAATCTCCATGGATTGTCTGTGTTACCCAGCCCTAGTGTCTGAGTTGGCGAGGAGTGCCATCTACTGACCTACTTACTCCTAGGTCTCAGAGCGTTGATTTTTCCCTTGAGGTCTCATTTCCAACAATAGAGAAAGGAAATTCTGAGTGTAGTAGAGTGTTTGGTTTCCTTTACAGTGGGCGTGTTAAAACGATTGCCTTGCCTCTGCTATTAAGTAATCTCTTTGTGTTGCCAAAACTATTATGTTTAAAGTTAGCCCAATCAAATCGGTCATTTGGTTATCTTAATGCTAAAAATGAAGAAATAAGTGTGATTCTCAGGAAAGACTATTAGAAGGACACTTCTTACTTATGCACTATTCTCAATTCAAAGAACAATGTAGAAAAATTTAGGAGTATTTGGTCTTTTCCAGAATGTCATGGTCCTATCCTCCACAAGTAAAATGTTTATCAGAAGCATAACATTTTAAAGCCAAGTGGGAATCTGGGTGTTACCTTGTTCCTCTCTCTCATTTCATCTTTGGAGGCCTAAAACTGTTAAATCATAGGGCTACCACCTGAACTTGGGCTTCCAAGCCTAATCAGTGCTCTTGCTACTACAAATTGAAAGTGAACTTGTTCTTAAAATCTTTATGTTATGGAATATGGTAGACCTGTGAACAGAACTGTGATTACGTTAGGGCAGAGACTAGGTAGAAGAATAGTAGGAGAATATGAGACTTCAGTAAATCCTTTTTGGGCATTTTCCTCCTTTAATATTAATTTTCTCCAATTATAACAGCCTACTTGGTTGGTAATGAGTTGTAATTTACAAATTGAGTTGTCTTTACAAATTGCTTTTTATGTTTATACAGATTTGTAAACACTCATTATTAATAAATTTAGTGGTTCTTAGCTTTTTCAAGTGAAAGCCATTTAAAAATATTTCCCTCATGATCCTAAATATCGAAGAACCTAAATGTCAGCTGCTTTTATTAAATAATAATTTATTTCTCCTTTTTATTAATTAGAAATGTAGCTCCCCACCAAAGCTTCTGAACAAGTATGCAGAGCTATTATTCATGACTTAAGTTGTAATCTGTCCAGATAAAAGGAAGGGCACTTGGAGTTTCAACATGGGTAAACACATCATTCCTTGAAACATGGAATGTAGTCCTGTGTCTTTATTTCTTGAGCTGGAAGATCCCAGATTGGGAGCGACCAGTATAACCCGTGGCCATCTTCATTTCCGAAGCTGAATCAACTTAGTGGGTATGAGTAACTCTTAGAATCTGAAAGTCAGATACTGAAAAGGGCATTTGAATGTTTGCTTTTATCATCCCTAGCATACTGAGCACTGGTAGTCATGCTGAAACAGCAGAATGGATAGGGAAAACTTCTTGCCAGAGGGGACTATCATCTCAATATAACTCAGCTGCTGTACATATGGTGAGGGTGTTGTCGCAAAAGAGGAACAGCCTTGGAAGCTTAGATCAATTTCCTTATCATCAACTTTTTTTTTCCTTTACGTTCTACTGCTCTGACTCAGCATTTCAGATACAAGTAATTTATTTTCCAAGAGAAAGTAAGATTAGAAGAGAAGAAAGAAAATGTATAGGGGAGAAATGCTATTTGGAAAGTGACGTGACTGTAACATTTCATTCAGTGAGTGCCTTTGTTTACGTGGCTGGTTAGCTAAGAGGTGCTTGAAATAAAATTTAACACAGTGTTCTCTTTGATCCCTAGATTCTTGAAGTGAAAAGTCCAATAAAGCAAAGCAAATCAGATAAGCAAATAAAGAATGGTGAATGTGACAAGGTAGGTTTTCAGTCTGTTACTAGGAAGGCTGTAACAGGGACAAGTCTTCCATTTCTGTCTTCCCCTTGATCATCCTTGCTGGTTCTCCTTTCATTTTCTTCGTCAGAAGTGCCCGAGATGCCCAGATGATGAGTACTTCATCCCCGTGCTTTGTAGTTTATTTTCCATGTCTTGTTTGTATCTTCAGTATTAAGCTTGGCCTTATGCTATCACTTGCCATGATGCCTCCATTGCCAAGGGATTTCAGGCACAATGAATTGGGAGGTAAGAAAGTTGTGCCAGAGGTAGTGGGTTAAGGAATCTCAGATGTAGGGGAGCAAGACATATGATCCTAGTGCAGGGTGCTTTCCCAGAGTATGCATCATGCATCTGAAATCTGACTACAAGACCTGGTGGGGGTTAAGCCATGTGGTATGGGTAGGGCCCTAACATGCTTTGCAGGGTCACGGAAGACCTCTCTCATGCTTCACAAAGATTTCCTTTGGCTTTATTGCAAATGGTACTGTGGACACCCATGCAGTTATGCTAACGAAGACTCATGAGTCTAGTCATATGGAAAGAGAGGTGCCCTGCTGCCCTGTCAAGAAATCTCTTCACAAACCAGATGTTAATTTAGATAGTGATTTCTGTTTTTCATAAGACTTTCTTCTGCTCTTCCATCACTTGCTGGCATTGTTTTCTAGCAATGTTCGGTATGACCAGGAAGCCTTTTTTTTTTTTCTTTTTATGGATTTGCCCTGATATAGTCAGTAAGTACATTGTTGTTTCTGTGTTCAAACTTAGCCTTTCTTTTCTTAGTCAAAAAACTTTGACTAAAAACATGAAAGTAGCCTGTGATAACATGTTTAAACTCACAATTTAGCATTGAAGTCATTGAATTCCCCTACTCTTGGAAGAGACATTGTTGGGGGAAGGTGAATCTACTCACTTGAATTTTGTTAAGAGCAAGTAAATAGAAGAATTGTCACACCCTCTCCACACCTCCCCCCCAGGCTGGCTTGATAAAGGTAGTGAATGGTCCAGGAGAGATGTGGTCTATAAAGGCCTTTGGGCACTGAGCCCGCACAGCCTGGGATAGCGTGGTAGGTGGAGGAACCACCAGCTGTTGCTTATATGTTCTTTCTTATTTATTCATTTGTTTCTGAACTACTTCTTAAAGTGCTTCTTTGGGGGGATACTCTTCTCTTTCAGGCATACCTAGATGAACTGGTAGAGCTTCACAGAAGGTTAATGACGCTGAGGGAAAGACACATTCTGCAGCAGGTGAGAAATGCTTTTTAGCACAACCCTTTCCAGAAACCTCAAGGCCTCGTTTGCCCTGGGGTGGTGCGATGGCACCCGGAAGCCACGCAGCCCCACACTATCAGAACTGGGCTAATGCCACCTGTAGAAGTATTTGGGGAGAGTTCTTATTCATGAGGCCACCCGGAAGTCTGCTTCGGAGCTCTGGGGTGATTGTCTCCCTCCCCTGGTGCTATGGAGGATGAAAACTGAGCCCTTTTGGAGGTGATAACTGGAATGTAGTGATCACTCAGCTGGCTGATGTTGTAATGTGGGCTGAGGGAGGGGATAGTTGGAATGCAAAAACCTTTGGGGCCAGGCTTCTGGTTTCATGGGAAAACAGTGATAAGAATTTGAGTTAAGTGTTGTAAACATTTGTGATTCAATTTAGTAACCTTTTGCCAATGCTATTCTAAGGAAAATAAATATTTTCCTCATTTCCCTTATCTTGTACAATGTACATTCTATTATAATGAACTCAACTGTGGAGTACTTGTAGAGTAGGGAAACTTTTACTAGCACAATTTGATGTTTTGAGAAGATAAGGGTGTTTTTTAGTTTTCATCCAGTTACAGTGCATGCTTCTATTGCATTAAAGGGGCTCTTGGTAAAATAATTTTTCTATAACACCCAAAGAGAACTCTGTGCATTCTAAATTCAAGGGCATATTTGTAGATTGTTTCACTGTTTGAATTTTTTTTTTTTTTTACTACTTTCAAATGACTTGAAGTTAGTACTTAATCTACTCCAGCTGTGTGTAGGATTTTTTTTTCCAATGTTTAATGGCTGATGGTCACATTTATATTCTGTGTACGTTTTTGCTTAAATCTATAAATATACACTCTCAAACTTGCCAAGTTTCCTGATTGGTCTGATAAGCTTTTTAACCGTTCTAGAGTTTTAGATTTGAACAAAAGACTACAGACCTATGATTCTTAATTGTGATGCTTAAGTTGCATTTCTTGCAGTTCCTTTTAAGTTAGGTTGGGTGGAGGAGCAGGATTTGAGTGGCTTACCCTAAATACTTTCCTAGTATTTTTCTTCAGCTTTCTTTTGTGGAACTGAAAATTGTTTTATGTGTTATTTACCAATTACTTGAGGCTAATTGGCTGAATGCTGATGGTAAATCTATTAGCTGATCTTCCTATTTCTTCCCAAACACCAACTCTAAACCACTCTGGAGCAATTGTCCAATAAAGTTACTAATGCCCAAGCTGGGCCCAAATAGTGAGTCTCACAGGAGGATGAGACAGATGTTTGGGCACGGCCTGGGACTCCTTCACAATGAAAGCCCAGTCAATGAGTCAAGGATACTAGGCCTTTGGGCAGGGTCTTACCTTGGGGTATCGTTGGCATTCCCAATTTAATATTGTCCTTTATTTTGACCTTTGAAAGAATTGTGAAGGAAGGTAGCTTACTGGAGAATTCCATCCAAGTAGATTATTTTAGTATTCTAGAGGGAGAGAGTAATATCTATGAATTTTTAACCTGGCATAAAGGCACTCTAGGGCACACAGCATTTCACCCTAATTGCATTCCCAGGCTGGTTGAAAGCTCTCAGTCTTTGGCCTTGTGCCTTGTAATGCAGCTGAGGCTTGTGATTATGATACCATGATGCATGTCCTGTCACGGTTTACTGCTTAATTAATTCCTTTTGTAAAACATAGCACTATTGAGGACTAATGTTATTCTCCACCTTGAGGGCTGCTCATCTCGTGGAATGCATTCCACAAAGTCTGCGTATTCCCCACCATGAAGACGTGAACAACTGAATTAGAATTTCTGGTGCACCCAGGATCACATCCTAGGTCCTTCCCTGTTAAATGCGTGCTATCCAAAAATCTGGTCTGACAATTTTATTTGGCTTACAAAAAGTGGTTAGTAGCTTTGTTTTGCTCTGGGGGCATTCAGTCCTGGCACTCAGCATCTAGTTTAATGAACAGAAAGCACTGGATCAAGGAATCTGTGTTCCTAAGCCACTTTTCCAATAGGATATAAATACAGTAGAGTGGACACAAACCAAGATAAAAGTACCTAGGCCTGAGTAATAATTGATTTCACTTTAAACCATATGTTCCACATTTATTTGGAACATGAGTGAAGTTGAGCACATCTAACTTCCCCAGCAATTCAGCTCTAAGCCTGGATTTGCATCCCTAGTCTGGAGGAAGAAAACTCTGAGGAAAACCAGGCTTCCTTAGAGGACAGTTCAGCAATTTAGAAACCAGCTATTTTTCTCTTAGAATTGTCTTCAGGGAATGGTATGTCAGGGTATTCCTTCTAACAACACAGAGAAGCCTTCCTGAGAAGGGTTCCGCTGAATATGATTTTCTCCCTTCTGGGAAGTTACCTGTCATGTCTTAGTATCCCTTAGTCTTGGAGCCTGACTGCCTGCCTCTTAACCCAGGGTGGGGCACACATTTTCATGTTTTAGACAGTGCTTCCTGGTCCATGGCACAGGCCGTTCTACAGGAAGACCTGAGTTATCCCAGATCTGACTCCACTCTAGGCAGAAACAGATAAAGCAAGGCTTGTTCATTACTTCTCACTCAGTGAAGAGACTGCTCCAGAGGGAACGAACCCTGGGTTTGAAAAATATATTCAAACTAAAAATAATGCATCCACCTTTTTGTAATTAAAAAACAGAGCTGGGGGAGGGAGTCACAGATTTAACAAGGGGATCTTGCCCCGTTTAAAACAAAACAAAACAACCCACAGCCTGCGTGGTACCCCCTAAAAGGCTGACGTGGCAGGAAAGAATCCATCAGGAATGTTTTCACAACCACCGTCATCTGAAGAATGAGTTAAACAGTTTACATGCTCTTCCTTTACCACCACCCGTACATACCCTGTTGCCTGCTTTTCTTATCTGCAGTCACTCTGTCTTCTATTATTTTGGATGGGCATTAATTATTGCAGTATGGTGCAGGCTAACGATGCCACGGTAAAGCCACACTACATCAGCAGAGAGAGTATTCCTATAAAAAGGCAGAGTAGAGTTCTTCAGGCATTAGCAGGGTGTTTTCAGGCTTCGTGGCCTGTGTCATTGGAATAAAGCACGTTAATGTTGTGTTTCTGGTGTTCTAACTATGAGAATTCCTGGAAAGGAATGCGCACTTATTTTTCTTTATGGAGCCTTTACATAATTGAGGACGTGGGTATACACACTAATAATTCAAATCATTAATGCCGTTCTCTCTGACAAACGGTCCTGCACTCCCCCGCCGCCGCCTCTGCTCCTGCGTTAAGGCTGTCTCTGCGTCTACCTTGATGTATTCTTATGGGCTCTCATAAAAACACGGGGCTCATTTTGTTAGATTTATCCGATCCCCTTGATATCTATGTGAGCGTGTGGCTGCAGGCAGGATGGTGGAGGCAATAGGAGGATGGTGGTGGAAGCACTGGGGGCCGGCAAGAGAGCACCACGCACAGGAGAGGACTGGGCTGGATTGCCTAGTGGGCAGAAGTGTTTATTTGCTTTAAAATTAAGTGGCTTTTTTCTAGAAGGAATTTTTATTGCCCAGTTTTCTATGTGTTGTTAAGTAATTAGAGAGCGGCTGTACTGAGTCATGGAAAACTGTTTTATTAAGAAGGCGAGTTAGTTACCTGTCATTTTAAAGGGAAAACGTAGGGCCCTACTTCTGTTACCCTCACGTTGCAATACTAGCCGGTTACTTCAGCTACTTGTCTCCCGCTTCTCTTCTCCTGCCTTTTCCCCTTCTGCCTGCCAACTTTTATTATAATTATTTTCCAAGCAGGCCTTTCTGGCACTTTCCGTGCTTCACTTGTTTTACTGCTAATGAAATGGCTGACAGTCATTGAGGGCAGGAGGAAAAAGCACCAGGTCTGATCATTCACGTGCTGTTTAGTTGCCTCCCAGATAATTAAGGATAAGCTTATATTTCCATGGTAATCATAATCATGTGACCCTGATCTATACAGCAATTTGCAGTTTATAAGGAAGCGTTATGTACCGTATCTTTTTTGATCCTCTGCACAACCGTGTGTGATAAGTAGAACAGCTTATATTATTATCCCCATTTTGTAGATGAGGAAACTGAGGCTCAGAGATTATGATGTTCTATCTAATGCCATTCAAAGAGTAAACAGAGCCAGACCTTGATGTGCCAAATTCAGGACTGTGTTCTGAGTGCTTTGACAGTTACCTACCGGCCAGCTGGTTGAGGAGAGGAGTCAAACACTGGTCTGCTTATCATTTGCCTCCATTGTATAAATTTGAGATTACAGTAGCTCTCTAAACAGGCTCTTTATTTCTGTCCTGAAACTTGTACATTTTTCACTAGATCTGTAGCATTTCTACACATGTAGTGAAAAAGATAATTTACTTCAGAAAGCGCATACTCTTAGCGATGTTAAGTATGTAGTAAGTATATGATTGGCAGGGAAGGTCTGTGTGTGGCCACGGCTGTGTGTTTGTGCATCTGTACATGTGTAGATGTGTGTGTGTGTGACTTGTCCAAAGTTCTACAACTGTTAACTAATAAAACAAATGAGTGTCCATTTTAGGTCTTTTAGTGTTAATGAGATCTTGTTGAGAAATTTTTACGTGAATGTAGTACCTTAACCACAATTGGGTACACTCCTTCTAATAATCTCTGGACACCGTGTCATAGAGCCCTAGGTCTGGTGATTTAAGCAGGTTAGTTTCCCTCCCCTTCTTGCTTCCCACCATATAACAGTAGGCCAGGAGGTAAGTAATCCATGGTCAGTGTGGTGGCTTAAAAGCTGACGCTGAGGACACAGACTCTTTGTCTTCCTGTTCTGCCATCTTCCATATGTTGCATTTGTCCTCTCAGTGGAAAGATAGATGCTGCACTTCCAGGCATTTCATCTTCGTTGCAGACAAGGAGGAGGACAGAAGGCAAAAGGCACATGCCCATTGTCCGTATCTTTTTAAAAAAACTTTCCTGAAAGCACAGTGACTTCTGACAAATAAATTGTAAATAGCAGTGTCTGCCAAGTGCTGCAAGTGGGTCTGTGGAGGCCAGCATTTTAGCTGGGCGTGTTGCCACACTCAGAACATCAGGCTTCTGTTAGTGAAGAAGAGATAAATGGATATTAGGTAGTTGGTTTGCAGTGTCTGTCACGGTTCCACAGTGGGAGAAACTTGTTTTATTATTGTAAAGCCACAGTTACATCTCTAAAACATAGTTCCAGAGATTGGATAAGGCAAGAACAGCTTAATCTGGAGTTGAGCAATTAATTGGATTGAGGCTTAATGTTTCTTTTATTATTCTGTGGAAGTCAAATTATACATCAGGAGTGGGGAGCACAGTTTCTATTAAGAGTCACTGACCTATAGGGAATAGTTTACAAATTTTTTTGTTTTTTAAAGAAAACTAATTGTTAGAAGAAAAAGTTGAAAGTTTCAGCTCTGTTTTTCAACTTGGCATTAGGTAATCTAAAACTTCACTAAATAAATAACAGGCTAAATAATTAAAATTATTCTCTTTTTTAAGATTATTGGATTAAAGAGAATTAGAGGTAAGTAGATAGAAAGGGAGTAATGAGTAACTAAAATTAAATGGAAGTTTGTCGACTGTTATGCAAATATATTCCTATTGCCGTGACGTTAGTTTTCCTCTTTACCCTCCAAGCCTTGCTAAAATCAATCTCCACCCCTGCCATATAGCCGCAGCACGTCTGCTTAAAACTCACACTGCCTAGCCACAGCATCCATTTCTGATCAAATTATTAGTAAAATAGGAATAGAAAGGCACTTTGTGCGATAAAAGAATCTCTCGAACTGATAACCAACACATTCTTAATGTTGAGACTTCAGAATTGTCCGCCTGAAAGACAGAGCAAGAGAGGACAGTGACTGTCACCACTATCATTTAACATTTTTCTGAAAGTTGGAGCCAACACAATAAGAAATAAGATGTAACAATTCCAAATGAGGAGACACAGGCATCCTTTTTTTCTAGATAACATATATCTCCCCAAAATACCCAAGAGAATCAACTGAACACAATTATGAGTAATGTATATTTTTTATTTTTCATTGAAATATAACAAAGCGATGAATTTTCACTAGGTGAACACATTTGATGTGACCAGTCCCCAAGTCAAACAGCACAACAGTTCCAGTCCCTCAGAAGGCTCCCTTGAGCCCCGTTCCAGTTACTACCCCTAATCTTTGGGGTAGGATTGTAGATGGTTTCTGTTTTTTCGTTGTGGGTTTTCTAAATTTTCAACAATTAAATAATCAGAAAGAAAAATGGTTGTTTGTGTGTGTGTGTGTGTGTGTGCGCGCGCATGCATGCGCATGTATGCGTACAAAAAAGGAATTTTGTTATTTCTAGGCTGGAGTTTCCTTACGTCTATTAAGTGTACTCACTGTCCATTGAGTCAGTAACTAATTTTTAAAGGGGTCTCGAAATTTTCTCTCTCCCTAACCACCCACTCACCGTAAAATATTCTGTTGATGACTTGAAAGCAGGAATCAGTTTGAAGGATATGAAACACAACACAGGTTCTCATTGAGAATTTCAAAGGCTTAATATACCTTAGACTTACCACACTGGCTAAGAGATAGTTTGATCCTATTAATGGTATGGGACTTTCTTGCTATGCATAAGAGTATTTATCACTTGGTTCCATATTTGACCCCCTCTTTCTTTCTTTGCCTTTCAATATCTGTTGCTTATCGCTCAAACTTTTTCTTCTTCACTCGTCTAGATCGTGAACCTTATAGAAGAAACTGGACACTTTCATATCACAAACACAACATTTGATTTTGATCTTTGCTCGCTGGACAAAACCACAGTCCGTAAACTACAGAGTTACCTGGAAACATCTGGAACATCCTGAGGATACAACAACTGGATGCATCA
>CAUYRT010096403.1:0-58467 GCA_963574885.1 Lepilemur ruficaudatus
AGAGGCCCTCCCTAAAAACCCTTGAGTCACCCTGAGCCTCTGTCTTGGCTGCTAATGGTGCAGTGGCTTGCAAAATTAATACTGTATCTCATTCGATTAATGTATGCCTCATTCTTCTTGAGCTTAACGAGATTAAAAGAATGTCGGGCGCCTGGCCCCTGAGTATGAATGAGAGGCAGGCTTGCTCCTTGTCTGTGGCTGCCCTGCCTCCCTTAATGCTACAACAGTCGGAAGATGAATACACATCAGCCCTGATGTTCTTGTGCAGCACAAAGGGAGCCCATGAGGGAAAGAAGAGGGAGAGAAGCAGAGAGACAAAGAGCCATGAGGAGGAAGAGGGTTCAAGGCTGTGTGCACCGTGCCCGGCCCTGACAAAATCCAGGATTGCCATTGGTTGGCTTCTGAGGCAGTCTGGCTTGTGGGGCAGTCAAGGACCACTTTGCCCAGGGCTCAAATTCTCTCACCTTCTAGTTTGGGGTGGGCTGTTCAGTCCTGGTCATCTGGGCACTAGGCAAGTTCAAGGACATCTGAGCTTTCTCCAAGCAGGCAAATGTCAGCCTGTCTGTGTTTATTTCCCACCCACAGAGCGGGCATGACTTAGCACAAGAAGAAAATGCGTTGTTAAGTTTATTCTGTGGCCTGTTGGCTACCTTTGTTGAATAAATCTCTTAAATAAATAAAATATAGGTAGACCACAAGCAAAATATAGAGTTTTAAATTTCCTGTCTCCTTATAAAATAAACCATAAAACTTAGCTTCCAGAAAGTTCAAACCAAAGAGTGAGTTTATTCTGAATAAGCTTCCTCCAGGAGAAAAGATGTTAACTGATAATTGGACGTTTGTTAGCAAAAATGGTGACCTGACTTATGGGTTAATGTTAGTAGTAGAAGATAGATGATCTGGGCCTGTTATTTTTGTTCTTCTAGACCCGTTATTTCTGTTGGGGAGAAAAAGCAACTAAATAATGTAATAACAATGGACATTTATTCGCCAAATATTTATCAAGCTTAAGATAAATACCAAGCACCACGCTGATCCTCAGGGACACAGAAGTGAACAAAATAGACACCTTCTCTGTACTCAAAGACCTTGCCATCTGGTGGTGTAGGAAACATCCAAATAAGCAATTGTAATAGTCGGTTAAAAGTGCAATGCGAGGGAAAATTGCAAACCAGCACCAGGGGCTTTCTATGAGTCACTGAAGAGGAAAGAGAGACCCTGGAGTCTCCTGAGCTTTAACAGTAGTTGACCCTTAAGAAAGAAATCCATTTCTTGGCTTGCAAGAACGTGGGTGTCCCTTATTTAAGTTGATTTGCATACCATATTAGAGAGTGATGCTTGTGAAATAAATGTCCTTGAGTAATAATGTCCTTTGACCACCAGGGACAGACAAGGAAGGAGTGTCAGGATCCAGGTTTTGACTACGCCAGGCCCAGACCCTTCATTCCATAATCCCGGTGGACGGAAAGAATTAGGTCAGCTTCGCTAACATCCCAGGCTGCCTGCCACGGAATAGTGCACCAGCTGACTCACCCTGGTGACAAAGCCCCCTAGCAAGCAATGCCGTGCCAAGCAGCCAAGTTTTGAGGATAGCGATGAAGAGACAAAACGCGATCCCATTGGCGGCTGCTGACTTAACCCTGAAGTGGCCTTTGTGCACCGCCAGAGGGGGGCGTGAGGTATGGGATCCTCAGCCTCAGCGCAGGCAGCTGGGACGGGGACGGAGGCCACCCACGCCCCTTCTGCCTGTGTCCCTGTGTCCCCAGATAACACCATCCTGGACTGCAGGACTCTGCTCCTTTTCAACTTCTGGCAAGAGTCACTCCTACGAGGCATCAGAGAACAACACCCACCCACGTGGAGCAGAAAGAGGAGGGGGCTGTGTCACACGCCCCACTGCTAATATAGTTTTGAATAACCCACTCGCCATTTCTGCCCCCCCCCAAAGTCCCTTCTCAGCTACAGTGCAACTAGGGGTTCCTCTTTCCTGGCCTTTTCTGCCCTCTTCCCCCTGCCCCCTGCCCTAATTTCTCCTTAAATATCAAAAACCAATTTCCTCCCCACCTGACATGCGCAATAGCTTTATTTCTCCCAGGAAACTCGGCCACAGTCAACACCCACTTCCTTGGGGCTGAGCTTCCGCTTAGACACAGACTTAGCAAGGAATCTCTTCAACAAAGTTGGTCTCTCCCCATTAGGAATTCCTTCTAGTAAGGTTTGCTAGGAGAATAAAATTTTCTTCAAATAGTTACATAAGAAAAAGCATGATGGGAGGGGAGGGATCCAAACAGGAGCGAGTGCGACGGTCTGTGCCTCCTTCTTGATCCTCGGATCCCACGGTGTCCCCCAGGGCACCCGGGGTCACCACCCCACCCAAGCACGTGTGGGACCCAAACCCTCCTCCACCCCACGTGTCCTGTGAACCTGGACACCCAAGCCTGGTGTTCTCTGCTCCCCCTGTCCCTAGGCATCCGGATGCTGGACCAGCCGTTTATGACGGACATCATCGAGGCCTCTTCCATCAGCCACATGCCGCAGCTGATCGACATCTACAGCGCCAGCTGGGGCCCCACGGACAATGGCAAGACGGTGGACGGGCCCCGGGAGCTCACGCTGCAGGCCATGGCTGACGGCGTGAACAAGGTACGGTGGTTTTTTAAAACCCACAATGAATAGAAAAAGGCAGTGGAGGGGACTCGTTTTCTGGAAGTAACAGCACTATTTGCTCATCAGTACAATGGGTTGGCTGGTTTGTTTGATGACTGAGCTATACGCTCAGTTTGTCTCTGTGTCACAGGAGCAGAGGCCCAAGAGGTTTCTTGTAAGGATGTACCAGAAGGAATGCAGGCAGTGACATGGACTTGGGCAGGACCTCATAGAGCCTGGGACCAGACAGACGTTCTGATCCAAGGCAGCTGCAGGACGCCAGCCGCAAGAGTGTGTGGAGAGCCACGTGTGGGCTCCCTCCAACCCTTTCTTCCTCGTCCTTGAGGCTGATGCTCGGGTGGTGTTTCCGCTTGGATACGGCCCCATTAGCATGCTTGCTTGTCACAACCTGTCGGCCTCTGTTCTGGCTGCCACCTGCCCCCGGTGATTTTGGAAAAATTTTGGCCCCAAATTAGAGGAGACACCCTCCCCAGATGAGGCTCCAAAACTAAGAAATGTGGTTCTGACACCTGTGCAGACCACCAGCCGCGCTGGCAGAGAGGATTCTTCACCTCCATGCAAGAAGGCATTCAAACTCAGGGTCACAGGGGAAGCAATGAAATTTACTAAAGCAAGAGTATAGAAAGTACAGTACACTCTCAAAGATGATAGTGTACTGCTCCAATAAGGAACAGTGTCACCCCAGGGTTAGGGTCTGTCCTTTTATGTCAAACCTTAATGCTATGCTAAAGTAGGGGCGCAATACACATGGATTTTCTGGGAAAGAAGTGGAAAGTTCCTAGAACCAGGAACTCTCCCCTTTCTTCACCTTATAGGGTAACTTCCGGGAGTTGTCATGGCATTTGTAAACTGTCACGGTGCTTGTGGGTGTGATTTTACTATGTTAATGAGGGCAGTTCAGTTAGGGTCACTGTTGCCTCAACTGCGTGCATGCCCCAATTAAAGTAATTCCCCCTTTTACCTTAAATAAAGACGTTATGGCTAAAGTAAAATAACTAAAAGGTCCCTATTGGTGACATTTATCGTAGCGAAGCTTATCCATGTTCTTGTGACTTTGTTATTCCATTGGCCTTCTCCTTCTGACTCCTGCCCTAACTGCCTGCAGGGTGTGACTCCTGTCTCAGTTTTGTTAGAAAGATTCAGAACTTGAAGGGTCAGATGTCAGTCAGAAGGTCTCTAACAAAACCCCTTTCTTTGTACTACTGATAACATCAAATGATAGTCGTCTGTATTCACCCTGTCTCTCAGGCTTCTGATGGAGAAGTTTCTTCTGAGCTGTTGAATTCTTTCAAAGGTCTGAACAAAAATATAAGACCATATGCTCCCCTTCTGTTGTGGGTTCAGTTATGTCCCCAAATATTCATATACTGCAGTCCTAACACCCAGTACCTCAAATGTGACCTTATTTGGAAATGGGGTCATTGCAGATGTAATTAGTTAAGATGAGATCATACTGCCGTAGGCTGGGCCTCTAATCCAATATGCCACGTGAAGATGAAGGCAGATATTGGGTGATACATCTACAGCCAAGGAAGACCTAAGCTGGCGAACAACCCACCAGAAGGTAGGGGAGACTATAGAATAGATTCTTCCTCATAGCCTCAGACAGAACCAACTCTGCCGACACTTCGACTTTGGACTTCTAGCTTCCAGAACTGCTAAGCAATACATTTCTGTTGTTTATGCTACACAGCTTGTAGTACTTTATTATAGCAGTCCTAGAAAACTAATACCCTCTTCCAGCTTTAGAATGGACAGTCAAAAAAAAGAGATTTGGCTAGACTTGAGCAGTGTGGAATTGACCTGATCAATTTTCAAGGTCACTTTGATGTCACCTGGCTCACTCATTTATAGCCAAGATGGTTGATAGTTAGTCCAATTATAATTTTTTTCTTCTTGTTTGGGACCTTGAGAAGTCTCCTTTTTCCATTCTCTAACACAACATGCAAAAATTATGTAATACTAGGAGAGAAAAATGTTTCTGAGTTAGGGGCAGTGCCATGCTGAAATTGCTCCTGGGTAACTTGAAATTAGACATGGAAATTGGCAAACACTGTAAATAATGTCCTTTATGCCCTCTTCAGAGAGCTGCTTGTTAAACATTTGCCAGCATACCCCCGTTAGAGGACTCTGCTGGCTTCCCTGAAATTATAGCATTTAGAGACCTATGTATTCTCCCTGCAAGTAAAGGTCAGCTTTGCCTTAATGGATCTCAAAATTCCCTTTGGGAAGGGAAAAAACTGGAGGAAAAAACGTATGAAACCCTAAGGCTTTGTGTTTCCCCAAAATGACAGTTTCCCAACCAGATTGTGGAGGACAACTTTTCTAAGTTCAGTGAAGCCGTCACACCTCAAGAGATTCAGCAGTCTTGCATTTAACACAAGGATCCCAGAAACACATTTATGAAATGGGAAACAGAGTCCCTCAAGTAAACAGCATCACGATGGCAGCTAAATACTGATTGCCACCCTCCAGGGCGGCCCATTGAAGAAATAATGAAGAGATGTTTTATTACAAGGTTATGCCAATCTGCTGTTGAAATTCAACCCATCTGAAACAGCAATGAAGACCCTGACATTCCAGTGGCACAATGCAATTTGCGTAGAATATCTACCCACAGGATTGGGTAGCAGGAGGTAATGTCCCTGCTCTGTTTCAGTGCCCTTTCCCCTTAAGGAGTATTTAGGATGAAACTTTTGACACATAAACAGCTTGTTTCCTTATTGCATTATTCACTATGTGGTTTGAGAGAAATGGTTACACATCCAAGCCCAGGACCAGGTGACAGCAGGCGCCTGGGGAAGCACGTGGCAGATGGCCCCCTTTCCCCAACAGACATAGATTTTTCACTGAAAGGCATTTTTTTGACACCCGAGGCCAAAAGAGAGTCAAGCAAATAGCTGGTGTCTGCCCTCCGTCCCAATTTACAATGCATATGGAGCTCAATGCAGCACACCCCTGGGTGGCTCCTGTCATTTTCCAAGGACTTCTGACCTGCTCCACCACGTCTCAAAGCGGGGTATTTCTCTCTCCTCCATCTGTAGCCTCCCTGGCTGCGAGTAAAACGGCCCTTTCACGGGTGATTGTCGTGCAAAACATGCCAAGCACCCTCAAGCTTAAGAGAAAAATTGTTATGACTGATCTTCAGATGACAGCATGTAAATATTTTAGAACGTGAAGTGAGTCTGATGAAAAATACATGATTTCTCATTTGACTTTTCCCCAAGCTGTGGGAATGATTCTTTCCTTGTTTCAAGGTGACATTTTTTTGGACAATATTGTAGAATTTTGTGAGTGGTGATGTATTATACATTAGCAAAGATTTTCTCCCAGTTACTTCAGTTGCCTGGTCTACTCTAAAGGAAAATCCATCTCTGAAAGGTGGAGATCATCTGAAAGGTCATCTCCACAGAAACAAAGGAGTCAGATAATTATCTTGCACAAAGGCAATTCTCATGTTTGTCTTTGAATTTTAGCATCTTGTACATAGGTTTTGTTTGACCAACAGAGAAATGATTTAGAAAGGAAGAGGAAAAAGAAGAGGAGGATAAGAGAACTCTATCAGGGCATGCATTGTTTGCCACAGACACCACCATTCCCAATTGTCTGATGCCTGCTCCACATATAAACATCACCTACCTGGCTCCTTAGAGACTTGAGTTTGCATCTCCTCGGTTTGCTCAATAAATACTTGAGGGAGGCAGCAAGGAGCAGGCAAGAAGGAAATCTTCTTTCCTTTGCTTATTTTTATCCTTTGTTCTTTGACTTTGTAGTTTACATGTTGGGTTTATAGTTGAAGCATTTTTTACATCATATATGGGAAGTGGGTGACAATCAGAGACCCCTAAATTATGAGATAGTCCAATGTCTAACTTCCTTCTCAGTTTGGGATCCCCCAGAAGCAGACTCTGAAACAAGATTTGAGTTTAGGAAGTTTACTGGGGAGGTCGGGGGAATACCAGTGGCTAATGGGAAGTACAACAGGAAAGGAGAGGGGCCAGTACAGGGCATGTCACCCAGCCAGCTACCTCTGTGAGCAGCTGGAGCTCACTCCCACCAGGAAACTGCAGAAAACCATGTAGAACACACACTGAAGTTATCCCACTCTGTGGCAAAGGAGCTGGGAAAAAAGCTATTGGTTGAGGTTTGTTCCCAAAAGATATAAATGACCCAGCACTTTCAGTCTGGGGGCAGGTGTGTAGAGCATCCTTCAGCCTCTTGGGAGGAAGCCCTTAAACAAGAAGGTGCATATGCTGGCATTTAGAGATTCTTACACACCAGAGATCCTAAGGTCCAAGGGATATGGGCCAATGCCCACTGCCATCTGCCACAACCGCCAGAGTGCAGTTTGAGCAAAACTTAATCTAAGACTTCATCACCGAGAGTCATCACTCCCTGGATAAATAAAGCACTAGTAAAGTGATGGGTTTACTGTTAAGAAAAAGGACATAGCCCTTGCAAAGAAACTGATGGAGCGACAAAGACCAGCCATTATGGGGCACAGCATCTTATTTTGCTCTGACAACCAGAAGGGGAATTCAGACAACGCTAGAGGGCCTTGGAAGTGACAATTGATTCATGAACTTCTTTCCACATCTTGAGGAAATGCAGCCACCCAGGGCAACCCTGGCACACCTTTGACTGGCTCTGATGACTACATCCCAACCTCTTATTAATCACTCTTTGGGCTGCTACTTGGAGGGAATATCTTAGGAGTATTTAAAGACAAAGCTACAGAAAATTCTCAGAGGTGCAGATGAGACAGAGAATTGATTATTTATTCCCAGAGAGGTTGCAAAGGGCACAAGCACAGATCTCAGGTCTTCCTGCAGAAACGTATGGAGAGGGGCCCTTTGTAAGAAAGCCACCATCCAGGAAAGGAAGGGGCAGAGGGCTGCCTGGGGAGACAGTGATTAATCAGGCGTGGGCGAGGAGAGGCCACGGTGCTGCCTGCTGAAATTTAATCAGAGCCGTGGGTCTGACACCGTGGCAGCGAGTGCCGAGGCCTCTGGCAGGCGATGGATGCCTCCTGCCAGGGAGCTCTCGGGAATACTCCACAAGCCCTGATTTATATGCTCTACGGCCAGACGAAGGTTTGCCGCAGCGTGGTCTGCGACTCAGCCTGTGAAACAGTGCCATTACAATCCGTCTTTTCATTTCTGAGATAAAGAAAAATAGAAGAAAAGTCTCTTGGGTTTCAGATGATCTTTGTGACCAACCATCCCACTTTGCCTGGGACTTTCCTATTTTTAGCATTGAAAGTTGCGCATCCCAGGAAACCCTTCAATCCTGGGCAAACCAAGACAGTTGGTCACCCACTCCTTTGACTTTATCGGTGGTGTTGACCCATCTGGGCAGAGTGAGAAATTCATTCAGGTGTAAGATTGATGTGAACGTAAACTCCTCACCAGCACCTTTCACATCAGAAAGGTTAATCACCACGGCGTGTCTCTATCCTTCGAGTAGAAAGACAGGATAACACAGAATTTTGACTTCCAAGGTGGTTACATTGCAAGCCAGGCAATAATTTAAAAAAGATGACTGCAGGTGCCATTAAACACTGGATGGAGTTAAGGATTTAAACCAGGAGCTAAGGGTGACCACGGCATCCTTAATTTGGCTCTTCCAGAAAACCTAACACCCTACTGCTGAACTACCACAGAACCAGCAGGGGCTCTGCAGTATCTAGCACTGACCAGTAAATGTTTCAGCCTAGAAATGGATACTACATATAACTCCCACTTATAACTCATTGATTAAAATGACTTACAAAGCCCAACCCAACCACAAGGAGGCCTTACGATGGGCTCAGACAGTGGCAGCTAGAAATATTTAGCAAACAGCAACAATGAGCCCAGAAAAACAGTTAGGTGACCTTAAAAGGTAACCAGTAGTCTAGTGAAGACAAATATACAAATGTCAAAGATGTTTGTGAATAGTTTGAATAAAATTGTTTCATGAACTATGAATGCAGAAAGGCAATATTTATAAATCAATACACTGCCTTATATAGTATTTAAAATATGTGTTTGAAGGCCGGGCATGGTGGCTCGCATCTGTAATCCTAGCACTCTGGGAGGCTGAGGTGGGAGGTTCACTTCAGCTCAGGAGTTTGAGACCAGCCCTAGCAAGAGTGAGACCCCGTCTCTACAAAAAATAGAAAAATTAGCCAGGCATGGTGGTCACGCTTATAGTCCCAGCTACTCAGGAGGCTGAGGCAGGAGGATCGCTTGAGCCCAAAGAGTTTAAGGTTGCTGTGAGCTATGATGATGCCACTGCAGTTTACCCAGGGTGACAGAGTAAGACTCTGTCTCAAAACAATAAAAAATAAATAAAATATGCGTTTGTAAAAAGTACATATTTTAATAATACATTTAATAATACATTAAAGTAATATAATGGAAAAACTTCTGCAAGTCAAAAATGCAATACACAAAAGAAAAAGGAAAAACTGAGTAAATATATACACAATATAGATGACAAAAATCTAGTTAGGTCCCTTAATATAGGAAGAGCTCTTACACATTAATAAAAAGAAGAATACCATGAAAGAAAAAATTGATCTTGTGGGGCTTGGAACTTCCCTAAGTTATTCAAAAAGCAAGAATACAAATGAGCAGGAAAGATACAAAAAGATAAACTCAACTTTAGTGAAAAAATATATAACTCAAAATAATGAGGTAGCATTTTTGCCCACCAAATTGGCAAAACTATTTTCAAAAAATGGCAATTCTAAATGGTGACCCATATGGACTGAATATGGAGTTCTCATGCATTAATGGTGAAAATGTAAGTTGTTAACAAACTTCATTTAGAGCAATAATATGGTAATATGGATCAAGAATTTTCAAACATTAATTTATTTTCACCCCAAATTCCCTCTTTTAGAAACTCAGCCAATGAAATATAAGAAATGCAAAGACATATATAAAATTACATTCATTTTAATCATAAAGCACTTTTAAAAACCTAGAAACAACCTTCCATGTATGTCTAAGCAGGGGATAAAATAAATTATGGAATGGCTATTTAATAAGACTAAAATAAAAAATTATGGTGTAGAAGAGTATTTAATCACATAAGGGAATATTAATTATATTAACATAATAGTAAATGACAAGTACATTTTAAACAGGCCAAGGCCAAGAAAATGGATCTTTTTATGATCCCAACTTCATTTTCAAAGCTGTTCCTATACTTTGCATTTACATATAAAACTGGCAGGAATCCACAAAATATCACCAGTGATTCTCTATTTATGGAAGTTTATAAAGGATTTTTATTTTCTTCATGGTCTATACTCCAGTTATTCTACAATGCATGTTATGTTCATAATAAAAAAAATACATCTTTTTTTACAGTATTTCAATGGTGTATTAAGATGTCAAGGTGACTGGAAAATAAAAAGTTACTATAGTTGAGTGTTTAGGAAAAGGTAAGCTATCCCAGGCTTCCCTCAGCAAGGATCTGCACACCCATACCACACCGGACTAGCTCCTAGTCTGGCCATTAACCCAGGTCACTACTTATTGCTTAGGGTGAAGGGACTGACTCACTTTAGCTCCAACCTTCTCAAGGTGAGATTGTTTTACTTCCTGAAATGCGGGCAATGTGCTGGGGGCACCAGGGGACACCCGTGTCTAGCCGGAACTTCACGTTGGCTGATGGTAAGCAATGTGTAACATTATTTTTAAATTATGACCAAAATACAAAATCTGCATGAACTTGTAAGAAGTTTTGTGCTTGTGAAAGGCTGCTTTAGGTCACATCCTTAAAACCAATAGGTTCCAATTCACTGCCCTTTGCCATTAGGTTAGAGTAAGGTTTCTCAATCAGGGCACTATTGACACTGTGAGCAAGAAAATTCTTTGCCAGGGAGTGAGGAGGTGGACCTGTGTGTTGTATAATTTAGTAGTCTCCCTGGCCTATACCCACAAGATGCTAGTAAAATACACACAGAATTGTGACCACCAAAATGGCTCCCACAGTGCCCCTGGGGCAGAAATCCGCCTTGGTTGAGAACCAGAGTGATTAAGTACCATCCGTAGTGCCCAGGTGAAAAGTTTTCATTTGCTGGAAACTTTTGAGAAACACTAATCTCGCTTAAACTTCAAGACTGGCGGATTCGAAGACAGAATTCAAAGTGGAGTTGCACCACTTATTTAATTTCACCTAAAGGCACTCGCCCTCTTAAAATAAAAATAAAAAAGCAAGAGGGCAGTGAAGGAGAGGGAAGACAATTCCAAAATAAAGAGCACAGGCATCTGACGGCCATCCCACTCACTGAGCGTGCGCAGAGGAAGGGCAGCAACCCCGCCCCCAGCAGACAGCCCCGCCCCCTACAGTCCACCTCCCTCCACAACAGGCTCGTGGGTCCTCACCCAGTTTGTGCTCCAGCTCAGGGGTCTTAGAGAGCTCCTACTCTCTGGGTGACCTTCCACAGCGTGTTTAGGTTTGGGGCTCTTCTTTACCGCCTGTTCCCTATATAAAATTCCGTCTGTTGACCTGCATAATGTGGCAGTATTTGCATGACTGAATCTCCATTGATACCGTCCTCTGTATTTATCGGGATGTTAAACTTATCCATTAACGTAGGGAAAATTGACATCTCTGTGGTGATGTCTTTCTGTCCATGAACATGGTGTGTCTTTCCACGGAGTCAAGTCTTCATCTGTGTTTCTCCTTCCAAAGAGTTCACTGAGTTTCAAAGCTTGTTTGTTTGTTGAGTTTCTTCCTAAGTATTTTATCCCTTTGTATAAATGGTGCTACCACCTAGGGCTGCTGTGGGAATTCAATAGGATAATATATAAAGTAATTAGAGTAGTCCCCAGCATACAGTAAGTGCCATAGAAATGCCTGCCATGATTATCAGCCTTGGTTCCTTGCAGTGCATCCTCTAACTGGTTTTGTTTAGGTGTGGGTCACAGTTGTTCTGTCTCAGTTTCTGCCCAGCTCTTGTTCAGGTGAACCTGAGGGACAGAATTGGACCTTAGGATAGCATTTTAACAAGAAAGTGTGTGTCTTGATCAGTGCATGCTGCTATAACAAAATACCACAGGCTGGATAATTTATAAAGAGGAGAAATTTATTTCTCACAGTGCCACAGGCACTGGCAGGTTCAGTGTGTTGTGAAGGTTTGCTCTCTGCTTCCAGATGGTGCCTTGTGGCTGCGTCTTCCAAAGGGAACAAACACTGTGTCCTGACACTGTGGAAGGGCAAAAAGGGACCTTGCTACTTCCTGGGAGCCCTTATATGAAGACACTAATCCCATTCATGAGGGCAGAACCCTCATGACTTAATCACCTCCTAAAGGCCTCACCTCTTAATACTATCACATTGGGTCTTAGGTTCTAATATATGAATTTTGGGAGAACACATATGCTCAAACCATGGCAGTGTGGCATGCCACTAACAGCTCCATCCCATTTCTCAGTCCTCTTATAGATGACCCTTCCCCATCCATTTCTGCCCCCAGAATAGGGTTTTCTCCTCACTGGCCCATTTTCAACAGAAGCCAGGGATGGTTTGATGCTAAAAGCCAATCATTGGAAGCAAGAATATAATTATTATTGCTTCATGTGTTCTATCTGGCTTAGGAAAATGAAGTTTAATATCCCTAGAAAACAAAGTATTCTTGTGGGCAAGTCTGACAGTCCAACACAAAACTAACATTTGCTGCTTACTGTTCAGAAACAGACTGACAGTTGCTTTGTGTATCAGTGAGCTGGCTGCATGACAAACTGCCCCAAAACCCAGTAGCTTAAAATAACCGCTATTTAATGTTGCTCATGGGTCTACAGGTCATATGGGTTGTTTTGCTGATCTGGACCACCCTGGGCTGATCTCAGGGGCCTCGTTCATGCTTCTGTGGGCAGCTGGAGGGTGCCCACAGCACTGGCTGGTCTAGGATGGCCTCCCTCCTGTGTCTGGCAGCTGGCAGCAGAGGCAGTGAATTCAACTAGAGTACATGTCTCATCAGCCAGCAGGCTAACCCAGGCTTATTGTCATGGTGCAAAAGAGTTCTGAGAGACAGCACAGTACATAGGACTTCTTGAGACCTCTATGCTTAGTCCTGACACAGAATCACTTTCCACTACATTCTGTTGACCAAAACAAGATACAAAGCCAGCTTGGATTCTAGGGCAGGAAACAGACTCCTCCTCTTGATGTGTGGGGCTGCAAAGCCACCTTGCAAAAAGCATGGATACAGGGAATCATGAAACATTAGGGCTGCAATTGATCTATCATACTTCCCACACCAAGGCAAGAAATACTTTAGCATTGATTTCCTTTTAGCAAAGCTTGCTAGTGTCTCACTAGCAGCCCACGTGTGGACTAGTTCAGGGGAAAGTTCCGCAGATGGTCAGCCTCACCCATTCATCCCGATTCACATCAGTTGCACTTTCAGAAGGTGCCATTTCTTGACACTGAGCCCAAATCTGAGTGAAGAGTGTGATCCTCTGCACCAAATGCAGGAATGATCTGTTTCTCTCTCTGTCCTGGTTTTTGAAAGCAGTTCCTTGTTTTGGTGGAGTTTTCCAGTATAGATTTACCAAGACGCTAAGGACAGCTCCCAGCTAGTAATTGAATAAATATTTGTTGACTTATAGATTCAATCAATCACAGGCTAATTAACTCCCAGTCCAGTTATAAGCAATTGAAAATGTCACTTCTCAGGAGTGTCAGGAGGCAGAGAGAGAGACCTTGGAGATAATCCAGTCGTCTCTCTTCCTTCTGGCATCTCCACGCTTAAGCCACTCAGTTGGGACTGTGGAGGCCTGGTGGCCATGCAGGGACAGACTTTCTCTGCCAATATTTCCTATCTGTCTTCTTGCTCTAGAGGGTCACCGAGGCACTCTGGGCCAGGCTGTGGAGTGGGTGGAGGTTGCACACCTGTGGCCCACCCCTACATCACCCCAGCCTCCCATACTGCCAGCTGCTTTCCTCTGGGCCCACACAGCCCACAGGTGAATCCAAAGCAGCCCCAAGCCCCAGTGCCTGCGGGGAAGAAAGTGGGAAGCAAGAAAGGAATGACCCAATCCTGGGTTGTTGAGTTAGAGAGGAGAATACTCATAGAAGATGGGGAAAGAAAAAAGAAAAGATTTCAAAAAAACCACGAAGAACATGCGTTGAACAGAAGCATGATGCTAACTGTAGGTATTTATGACAAAGCTTGCTGTTTAAACTAATTAGCACATGGTAATAACTACAGTGCATACTTTAGGTGCTTAATGTTTTATTTGCTGTACATTTTACTTGATCATATTAGACTTCTCAATTTGGTGTTCCCTTGCACAAGTAAAATGTCATATAATATTGTGTGGAAGGATTCTAGTATGATCCAATCGGATAAAAAAGAAAAAATATATATAAACACATATATGTAAGATTTTTATATTTTGGGGGTAAGTGTAGATTTTATGGTTACAATATCTACATATCATATTTATATGTACATATTTATATGTAAATTCATTATGATATATAACTATTTAAAATAAAACGTATACATCTACTATAAATATTTTGCATATCTTATATAGCTAAGAATATATATACAGACATTTACATTTTCACTGAAGTGTCTAATACGTAAGGATACATAAGAATGAGATAATAACAATTACCTCTGGAGAGGTTTTTTTTTTCTTCATTTTTCTTTCCAAATACTTTGTCTTTTTCACAGTGAGCATGTATTACCTGATAGCTTTATTTTAAAGCAGTTCATTTGTAAATTTTAAGGAGCTTCTTCCTGCTTTTCTTACCGCATTGTCCCCAGTTTAAATTGTAAATTCAGGTGCGTTTTTATATCCATACTTCCTTCCTCAAGGAAAGTTTCCCACGGTGCCACCCTCCTCCAGAAGGCTCCAACCTAATTAAAAAGCGACTCTAGTCATTATGTTCAGCTGCTGAGGACCCTCCCTGGCTGGGGCCTTCCCTGCACCGCGACCCCCACCGGACACCCCGCACCCCGTGCACGGCCGCGGAGGTGGCGTGGTGGCAGCGTCTCCTCTGCTCCCCCAGGGCCGCGGCGGCAAAGGCAGCATCTACGTGTGGGCGTCCGGGGACGGCGGCAGCTACGACGACTGCAACTGCGACGGCTACGCCTCGAGCATGTGGACCATCTCCATCAACTCGGCCATCAACGACGGCAGGACCGCCTTGTACGACGAGAGCTGCTCGTCCACCCTGGCCTCCACCTTCAGCAACGGGAGGAAAAGGAACCCCGAGGCCGGCGTGGTGAGTGCGACCGCCGCTTCCTGCCCTGTTTCCCGCTGGCCACCGCCCCTCTGGGACCGAGTGGGACGCGGAGACTCTGACTCCGCCCCCTCGCTTCCCGCAGAGAGTTAGCGCAGGTCCTGGGGGAAGAGCCCTTTTCTCCGCCCAGTCATGCTTTCTCACTAAATACAGACCTGCCATGTGCAAGCTGGAAGCAGGAACAGAGATGACTCCTTTGCAGCTTATTTTCTGTAGATTTTCTTGTTTTTTGTCTTGGCTTACAAATAGTGATGAACTCTGGTTTATCAGTAAGTGGCCCCATCACATCACTTAACAGGAATAACTAATTCATTGTCATTATAACTAACTCGTTCCTCACTGACACCAGGACGCCAAGAACCCATCCATGTATGATAGTAATTTAAAAACAGCACCCATGAATGGACTGTTCCGGGTCTGTAAACTCCTTAAATTTGGGCAGATGTGTATTTTCCCAGGAAAAGAGTTATGATTTTCATCGTATTTTCCATGATTTAAAAAACAAAAAGAATCATAAACTTAGGTTATTTTTTGCTCTTTTCTGAGCAAAAAACAAAAACAAAACAAAAACCTTCCTTAGCAACTAGGTATAATAGTGAATTTTCCAATCTCCCTAGAAATATGTCATCTGTAGAGCATAATGTACCTTTTTGGATCTTTTCTTCTCTCTGGTTCCTTTGCTCACATGTCAGCCTTACCTCAGACCTCCAAACCAGGAATTTAGTAGGTGGTTCAATAGCCATGCATACATTACATCCTAACTGGCCAGCCACCTCCACTGGGACTTCTCAAGAGAGGAGGACAGGTGCTCAGAGGAAAATTATCATTACCATCCAATGTTTCAACCCCACGTTCCCCTCTGGGCCCCCACCTTGGCGAGATGGCCAGACCCCTTGTGTGAGCCAGGAGAAGCCCTTTACCTAGAAGAGACACAGACTCTAACAGCCTGTCCCTCCTATGAGCCCTCCTGGGTTCCCCCTTGGTCTTGGGGAGCATGGAATATGCCAGCTTTTCCCAAACAGAAGGGGACTTTGGCCCCTCTTATCCTACAAGCTGTATGGGTGGAAAGGGAGAAGAGCGGAGGAGACAGGGCAGGTGAGGGGGGTCTCAGTCCTGTTCTGTTTGTGATTCTTCACTCCATCCCCTAGAAGTTCTCTTCCCTACCCCAAGGGTCTCCCAGTGGTGTAACTTTGTCCTCAACCCTTACCTATGACTCTCTATTTGGGCTGGAGAAGGACCTTGAGTTTCCTCTGAATATTATAATTTTGCTCAATAGATGCCCTTAAACCTCCCTGATACTTCATTCCTTAAAATAATAGGCTCTCTTGAGGATCCTGTAGTCATAGGAAGAGGAAGAATTCTTGTGGCTCGTACATGATTTTAATGCAAACCCTGGCTCTCACAAACATAGAAAAGAGGTTTTTCTCTTTGTGAAAGTCCTTTAAACCTCAGTTTGTCAGTCTCCCTGTCAAATAAGAGTGGTGGAGGTGATACCCACATATTGAGTTGTGTTGACTCAACATATTTCAGCATCTCTCCATGGATTTTAGATGTAGAGAAATATTTCTTTTTAATAGCCTGTCCTGCTAGGTAGACTTTAGCTGAACATGTTTGTTCTTTCCTCTTTGGGAATACCACTCTTTCCTTCATGAAGGAAAAGGACAAGCTGATATATTTCCTTTCCAAGAACCAGTCCCAATGCAATAAAACCATGGTGGAGATACTGACTTAGCATTTTCCACCTCGTAGTGTTTCCTTTCAGGAGTCAGGAAATAAAGGTCTCGCTAGTCTCTGGAATAACCACAGATAGGCTTCTTTGAACAAGTGACTTATCTAGTGGCCACTGTAACTATAACTGATTACATGTCCTTTTTACATGGGCTGCTAGGAAGCTCAGTTGAAATTTATGGCAAAAGAAACAGGTATATGGATGCTAAGTTTGTCCTTAACTTCATCTTAGTCTTCTTCAGAATAAGGCATAGTTTAAATAAAAGAAATATATAATCCCCTGCTCCACATTGTTTGGAGGTTCAAAATAGTGTGACTTATTCACTCATTACTCAATATCTTCCCTTCCAGGCAACCACAGATTTGTATGGCAACTGCACTCTGAGGCATTCTGGGACATCCGCGGCTGCTCCCGAGGCAGCTGGCGTGTTTGCACTGGCTTTGGAGGCTAAGTATGTTCATAGCTCTGGGCCCAGGGCCGTCTCTGCAGTGTAGACTAACATGTGTCTCTCTACCCACACACCAGGTGTCCATAGATGTGAGAGCCTATGGATAGTCAGGGCCAACGAATTCTGCTGGGCATTTCTAAATGTCCCGTGGGCCCTAATGATATACACACACCATAAAACCATATCCCTGGGAAAGCACAAGACTCCAACAGCCAACAGCACATATTAGCAACTTACTCAGATACCTAATAGGGACACATAGATATTTCTTTATTTGTAGAATCCACCCCTTTATTTTCCATGTATCCCTTGGCTATTTTATTCCAGGAATGAATCAGCTAAATGAAGGAAATCTAACTGCCAATCTGAGTATCCAGCAAGGTAACTCAGAACATGTGGAAACAGGGTGTTCTTGCTCAAGATTTGTTCATTCCTAAGGTGAATTCACTTTTTAACACTGAAACAAGGTGGGCAAAATCACACAGTATAGACCAAGACATGGGCTTTACTGGGAAACCTTACAAGCTACAGGTAAGAGGAGACCATTCCCTATGTTCTCACCGTCCTACAGAGACACCTCATATTGTTACTGCTGGACATACCTTGGATTTGTGCCTCAGTGAGGCTACCTGCCCACCTGCTACCATACCTTCTCTTAGGGATGCCAGAGGCTGGCATTATGTTCAAGGAAAGAACTTGTGGGCTTCAGACACTGTGCACATGGTGTGAGTGTAAATGTCAGCTGGTAGGGAGTTGTCAGAGAATGCAGCACCCAGCAACTTTTGAGAAGTTGGATTCAGGCCCCTGGGGAAGGGGAGTCGAGTTTCCCATCCCTATCAGCAGTTGCTAGGCAACTGGAGCTTGTAGCATCAATCTATATGCAGCCCAGCTTGTCTCTCTCCACAAATGCAGTGCATTTTCAGACTTATAAGGGAGGCAGGAGTTGGTTCCTAGAATAGGAAGGGACTTTTAAAGATTGTCTAATCTAACCCTCTGCCTTCCTGGAAAAAAGGCATAATTATCCTCCTTTTACAGATAAGACCCCAAATTGAGAGTGACTCCTCCCTTTGGACCAGTCTAAACTTTGATTTTTCTAATAGAAGTCAGATGGAAAATTTAGGACACCAAAAGACAGACACTGGTCAAAGTTTAACTATTAAGCGTAGAGACCTCTGCTCTATTTAACGTAGAAACCAAAATTGATTCACAAATAATGTGCATTTCCTAATGCACATTATTAGGCCCTCATCTCAGGGCCTGAATGGGCCCTGGAGTCTGAGCTGGCTTTGCTCACTCCAGATGGGAACAGACAAACAGAGAAGCCTACTGCCTACCGCCGAGCCTCCCAGGGACAGGGAGTAGGAGTGCTCCAAAAATGAGACCGGTTTCTGGTCGCCATTTCAACCCAAAAGGCAGTACTTAACTCACAGTCTCCTGGGATTTTGACAAGCAAAAAGTCACTTGTCCAGGCCTACATGTATACAAATGGACAACCTAAATAAATCAAAGTGGTGGAGAGAGGCTGCTGTGTTCCTAGGGAGATTCACAGTTCTGCCTCAATCATTCACCATTCTTTTAGCACACACGTGCAGATATCCTACAGAAATGAATGTGGGCAACACTTAGGCACATGGTTTTGGAGTAATGGTCATGAATTTAATGCTGTTACCATAAAGAGAGAAAACCGCCTGGCAATAGGCAGTTAAAGCCCATCATGGAAGCTAGTCCTAAAATTCTTCAAAACACCAACTGCCTGAGGTTGGAAGCAGACCCTGAGATGAGATTTTTGTTGCAAGTGATTTATTAAGGAAGGGGTCCCAGGAAAGACTAGTAAGGAATCAGGGAGAGCAAGTTAGGGGATGGGAAAGAATCTAAGCAAGAGTGAATTTTAAGAGAAGTTCTGGCCTCAGCCTAATCCTATAGGAGCTCTGGAGTGTAAATTATGCCTCAGAGTTTGTTCCACCTCCATCCAAGGGAGCTGGGCTGTCATGTTCTTCTGGTACTCAATCATTGACTAAGAGCCACCATGGGGAAGTAAACTCCAAGACACCTCTGGCTTTCTGTCCCTACCAGGCAAAGCTGCACTGGTAGCCAAAAGTGAAAACCACTGGTCAGCATAAAAGGCCCCAAGAGAGAGCCCAGAGGGAGGAGAAGGGAGAAGCTCGCCCCAGACAGTCCGTACAGCTCATCTCTCTCTTCAGACAAGACAGCAGGGCATCTTAAATGACATGTGTGACAGTAGTCAAGGGCTGTTTCCTACCCAGTGGTCAAAAGAGAAAACTTTTCCTAAGCAGTTTGAATATAATAAATAGGTTATCCTGTCTAAATGTATGAGCATTAGGATCTTGAAAGAGAGAGAATAACTGCTCCCCCCACCCCATGACTTCAGGGGAGGAAAAAGGAAACCATTTCTCTCTTCTGACCAGTCATCACTTTATAGTTTAATCTCATAAAGTTATTTTCTAACAAATGCTTGAAAATGCCCAACTGAGTCACAGGAAATATTGCTCACAACTTGCAGTGTGACCAATATTAGAGAAATTTTAAAGAATTTCTTTGGTAGGGGGTGACTGCCACCTTCAAATGTTTCTCTCATAGGACATGGAGCTTTCTGTGTGGTTCTAGAGGGCTGAGCCAGGTCTGAGGAGTAGATGTCATCAGGAGACAAATTTGTGGCTCAAGAGAGTCATCCAGAGAAAAGTGGTCCACATGTTGGACTGGAACAGTGTTCCCAAGACTGACCTTCCAGGAGATGGATTCTTAATATAAACTCTTTGTTGAAGTATTATATACACAAAGAAAATCATTGGGTATAGCTCCGTGACATTTTGACAAAATGAACAGACCCTGCAACCAACCAGCACCCAAATCAAGAAACAGATCATTACCTCAGTACCTGTGTGGATTCTGTCACTCAACATTCTGTCTGAGAGGTCCTCCATGCTGTCGTGTGTAGTTATAAGGTGTTCATTTTCATTAGGGACTGTCAATTCATTGTACAAATGGATATTTGGATCATTTCCACTTTGAGGCTGTTATGAGTGATGTTGCTATGAACATTCTTGGACATGTCTTTGGTGAACCTATGGATGCATTTTCGTTGGGTGTATACTAGGAAGTCAAAATGTTGAGTCATGGATACTCACACGTGCAGCTCTAGGAGATGCTGCCAAATAGTTCTCCAAAGTGGGTGTACCTATGGACCCTACCTTGAGCAGTATATGAGAGTTACAGTTGCTCCACATCCTTGCCAAAATTTGGTATCGTTAGTCTTCAACATTTTAGCTACTCATACGTGTATGCCGTGGAATCACATTATAGTTTTAATTTGAATTTCCCTCGTAACTAGTTAAGGCAAGCACATTGGGGAAAGTTTCCAAAAAGATAGATTCCCAAACCATTCCAAGACTCACTGTATACAAATCCCTAGGGATGAGTGGCCCAGGAACCTGCCTTTGCAGTCCCTATTCCCAGGGAATACTTATGCAGCCCGCCTGTCACTGGTCTGTGAACTAGGGTGGATAGACAACCAATAACGCAAGGGCTCTGTGAACTTGTGACTTGGAGTATTATGCAGAGGGTGGGTAGCTGGACTCTGCCTCTGATTAGATGTCAGTATTAGCTCAAGATTGAATTTGTTTGCATGAAACAAGAAATCTAAATAATAATAACTAAACTGAGACAAGGGTTTATTTTTTTCTGTCATGTGAAAGACAATAAAGAGATAAGGAACCCAGGGCTGGCGTGGGGGTGCCACTGTGACTCAGGGATATCAGCTCTTTCTAGCTTTCTGCCCTGCCACTTTCACATTCTCTAGATGTGCTGGAGCTCCAGCCATCATGTTTACATTTCAGGCAGGAAAAGGGGAAGAGCAAAGGGCAAAAAAGAAGTCCACCAAGTGAGTCAGCCATTTTTAAAGGGCTTTCCAAGAAGGCCCACATGGTGACTTCTCTTATTTCTCATTGGCCAGAACTCTCAGATGACTACCCACACTGCAAGGGAGTCTGGAAAATGTAGTTTTATAGCAGAGCACACTGCTGTTCTGAATAAAATTTAGGTTTTCTTAATAAGAAAGGAGAAAGTATAGATTCAGAGGGAAAGACAACTGCTAATCTCTTCCAGCATCTAAGTGGGAAATCACTTCCATTCTCTGGATAGCTGTTGTCTTATCTGCAAAATACAGAAAGTTAGATCATGCTCTTCCAGTCTGGTCTCCTCTTCCTGATCCGGTCTCATCTACTCTTCCTCATCCAGTCTGGTCTCCTCTTCCTCATCTAGTCACGTCTGGTCTGGTCTCCTCTTCCTTGTCTGGTCTTGTCTGGTCTGGTCTCCTCTTCCTTGTCCAGTCTGGTCTACTCTTCCCTGTCTGGTCTCATCTGGTCTGATCTCCTCTTCCTTGTCCAGGCTCATCTCCTCTTCCTCATCCAGTCTCGTCTCCTCTTCCGGTCTGGTCTCCTCTTCCTTGCCCAGTCTGGTCTCCTCTTCTGGTCTGATATCCACTTCCTTGTCCGGTCTAGTCTCCTCTTCCAGTCTGGTTTCTCTTCCTTGTCCAGTCTAGTCTATTCTTCCCTGTCTGGTCTCATCTGGTCTGATCTCTTCTTCCTTGATCAGTCTGGTCTCCTCTTCCTCATCCGGTCTCATCTCCTCTTCTGGTCTGTTCTCCTCTTCCTCATCTAGTCTGGTCTCCTCTTCCTCATCTGGTCTCCTCCCTTCTAATTTTATACATCGTTAGGGCAACATTTCTTCAAGTGCCTAATCAGCCTCCCCATCTAAAATACAGGCAGGGAGAAAATGCTTTCTTCTCAGAGTTGTCATTTTTAAGACCAAAACAAAGCTATATATGTAAAGACTTGCCACAGTGCCTATGTTAGGCATTTAATATACATTGGTGTCATTATCACTGTTTCTTTCTTTTACCTTTTTCCAAAGTAAATTTATTACCAAGTACCAACTTATTGCTTATACAGATAGTAAGTTTTGTTTGTCTTTAGCTCTACAAACTAGGGATGTTCTGTAGCAGTATAATTATTCAGGCAAAAAAAATTCCACTAGCAAGAAAATATTCAACTACATTTGCCCAAACTAAAAAATTAAGATGGATTAAACAGAAGATCTTCTGATTTGTAAAATTATTTGTATGAAATGTCTTACCAAGATATAAAATTAAATTATACTTATACATTTAATTAATTCTTTATTGAAAAGAATAAAATTATATGAAATGAGAACTATTCCAGAAACTCAGAACATGTGGTCATTGTCCAATTAAAATCAATATAATGGGATTTTACTTGCATTTTCTGCCAAAGAATAGCTTTTTTGACTTGTAGACATCATTTGGAGGTTGAAGATAACAAAAGAATGTCTCCCTGAGAAACATTCTGGAATCTCTTTTCCTATAAATTTTCAAGTGTGGAGCAGAAAGAGTATGTCCATTAAATAAAGTTTAATAATCTCTTTCAAGAGGTTAGAACTTGTGCTATATAATGTCATTCCCTCTATTTCCGTATCTCCTAGCCATACATTCTATCTTGGAAGCCATCTCACCAAACAGGAAGATCATAAACTCTCAAGATTAGGAGGGACCTTCTTGGTCAACTGATCCAACTTTCTATCTGGTGGAAAATAAATGAGATAAAGAAATATTCCCTGTTGTTCTAGTTCTATACAAGGGATAGAATAGCCAATAGCCTTGGATCAAATATCCAAGGGAATGGCTCCTGCTCTTCTCACCATCCCACATTCGGCTGCCCTTACAGGAAAATTAGCAATCCTGCCCCATCAATGGGCATAGCTCCAACACATCTGCAGAATCAAAGCATCTCCTACTGAGATTCCCATGACAGGCCTCCTCTGAGTCTTAGCAGCTTTTGCATTTGAAGGAAGTCCCTATGAGCTACAAATATCTAATAAGACCTAGTACATCAAAGAAGCATGACAGAATAATGACCCCCTAAAGATGTCCATATCCCAATCCCCCAAACCTATGAATACTTTATATTACTACATGAGATATACAAGGGCTATCCAGAAAGTATCCAGCCATTGTTAATATAATGAGAACAGTTACATGGCTGGATGCTTTCCAGACAGCCCTCTTACATATTTATATATATATATATATACATGCACACACACATGCACATACACACACATATATGAAATAAGGTTATAATCAGTTAACCTTGAAATGGGGAGATTTTCCTATCCTGAATTACCCAGGGAGGCCAAATGTATTCATAAGTTCCTTACAAGCAAAAGTGGAAAGCAAGAGCGTGAGGGTCAGAGTCAGACATGGATTAGAGGAGGCCACCCTGCTGGCTTTAAAGACACAGGAAGGGGCCACAAACTAAGCAAAGTGGGCAACCTCTAGAAGCTGAAGGAAGGTAAGGAAGCAGTTTCTCCCATAGAGACTTCAGAAAGGAGCACCCCTCTGTGGACATATTGAGTTTAAGCCTAGTAAGACTCATCGCAGATTTCTGACTTCCAGAACTGTTAAGAGAATAAATGCATGTTGTTTTAAGCCAAAAAAGAAAGTTAGATCATCAATAAGTTTCAAATGACGTTGTGGGATGTCATAGCTCTGCTTCCAAAATATTATTTCTTTAGGAAAGCTTATTTTTTTAACTGGATGTGGGGTAATTTTTAAGGTTGAATACCCCTTAAAACTGAAAGTTGTTCATTTACATACTTTGAAATATTGTGACTAATACTTTACTTGGGAAATAGCATCTATTCTCCTCTAACTTATTTCAATTTCCAGTAAATGAGATAGATTTTATTATTAATAATAATAAACTCTTTATTCAGCACCCAGCACTGTGCTAGCTATTTACTTACCTGATCTACTTTTATACCCTGCAACGAACCTATCAGGCCTTATATACATTTCGAAGATGTGAAGGCTGGAGCTCAGATTGTTCTAGTAACTTGTCCAAGTTCACATGGTTGGATTTAAACCTCGGGGTGCCTGGGCTCCAATGTGGGGCTCTTTCCTCAGCCTCACTATTAGACATAGAAGAGGCACAGCCACCAGCTTGGCTGAGGGGCCCATCACTCATTCTGTCCACGGCAGTGGGCCACGGTGAATGAATGAATGAGCTCTTCCTCAAATACGATGCTCGAAATCAGGTTTCGATTTCTTTGAGATAGATTTCCACACCACAGTGACACCAGGGTGTGGTGTGTAAACTACTGTATTTCCCCTCACCGTTCATAGGAGGTGAGCAAACAAACGCAGCAGAGAAAACACCAGTTTGACTCACAAATGCATTTTTTTCTCAAACTGGAAGTGATCCAGAATTTAGAGGATAAATTCAAAATATTAAAGATGAAAGAAAACAAATGGATTTTTTGCTACTGCAGTCATTTCTTATGGATGAAGAAAACAAGGCCCAGAGAAGTAAAACAACTTGCTTACCTTACACTGCTCAGAAAAAAAGATCAGATCTAATAAGTAAAGGGATTAAAAGTCTCCTGTTGGCTTCTAGAATTTACCAGATGTTAGCAGAAGTCATTCCTCCACCCTTAAAACTGCAATGTCTTTAATACATTTCAGTTTTCAATTTCTTTAAAGATGCATGTGTTCTCCTTAAATTCCCTTTGCTGCCTTGATAATTAGGAGGAAAATGTTAATTGGGTTCAGGGGAACTTGATGCTGTAAATAGAAGTATCATGCTCTGAAAGAGAATGATGAGGGGAAATCCTCACAAACAGGAGAGAGTAATCTACTCTGTTAGAAGTCAGGTTTATAGTTAGCCACTTTCTAAGAGATCCTTGCTGATGCCTGGACCAGAGCTTCTCAAATTTCCTGATAATTAGGCTCCCTGGTGTGCTTGTTAAAAACACAAATACCCAAGCCCACCTCAGACCCGCAGAATCAAGATCTCCAGGGGAGTGCCTGGAAAGCTGCATTCTGCAGGAGCTCCCCCAATCCTATTCAGGAGGCAAGAAAGCTCCCCAGACCCGGTTTGCTCAAGCTTGACTGCATATTGAAAATACCAGGTGCTTGGAAGAGTCCATGAAATCAAAACCTGTGAGTCCTAACATCACTTTTTTTAACCATCCCCAGATGATTCAAATGTTCAGAGAAGGTTGAGAACCACTATCTCAGACCAAGGTTCTTAAACATCAGTGTGCAGAAAAAAATCATTTGGAGAGTTATCTTAAATGCACATTCTCAGGCCCACAACCTCCAAGATGCTGATTTAGGAGGGCTGGGAATCTACACAGGTCACTAGAGCTCAAGCAGTTCTGATGCAGGGGCTTGAGGACCACAGAGAGAACCCCTAACTGGGATAATGCAGAAGCTCCACTGAAGGCTCCCTCACATCCTGAGCTCCCTCTAAAATGACAGCCCTTACTTTTTCAATATCAAGTTGTCCATCTGTCCCCCTAGGCTCTGTGAGGGAAGGGACCTCCCTGCGACATGCCCAGAATTAGCACAGTGCCTAAATGTGGTAGACACTCAGTAGACGTCCATGGAATCACTTCATTGTGCGGTACCTTTTCACATGGATGTGTCTTATTTTTCCAACTATTATACAAAACATTTGAGAACAAGGAAGAACATGTCACATTACTTGTCCTACAACCTCTAACACAGTGACCTTTATCTTGCAGATGCTCTGTAAATTTATTTATTTTTTTATGATTTGATAACTAGCACCTGTGATTCTTAAGCTACTGGGTTGGGTTAAAGCTTAAAGCAGGTTGATCAAATACCTATTTTACAGAATAGTGTATTCTGTCAATTGTGAAATTGCTCAGAAGGGAGAATTAAGAAGGACCCAGTTTTACTTTTTAGACATATGCAAATGGCTGATCAAACAGTGTTCACAAACTCAATTACATTGGGGTATGTACTTTGCTCTGATTTATCTCAGAAGTGAGAAGTTCCTCGTTCTGATGCATTCTTTCTCTCTCTCTGTCTCTCTCTCTCTCTGTCTTGCTCTCTCTCTCTCCATGAGACTCAATCTGGAGACACATCTGAGGATGTCCTTCTCCAGGCATTGGGATGTACAGAACATTTTGGGGACAGAGATGAGAAATGAAAAACCTGCTAGCCCTATCTTTAACCTGCTAGCCAGCCCTTGGGTCATTTAGATCCTCATTTGTCAATACCTCTGAGATTAATAAATTCAGAATCCCATTTCAGCAAAACACTGAGCTTTTAGCCATAATCAACTTCAGGAACTTTCACAGAATTCTCTCTGGTCCTGGGGGACCATATGTCCAAAATTTGTTCTGAATCTCCTCAAATAAGCATTGACTTTCCTTGGAACTTTCTCCTTAAAAGAAGAAGGTCCACATTTCAGGATCATTGGCATCCTTGACTCTGATTCAGATCTTCAAACCAGTGAACTTTGTATGTGTTGAAATTTTATCAAACGAGTTACGTCGTTGCTACTCCTTTCAATTGTTCGACTTCTGAATCGTAGTGCAGGGTTTTGCCAACTCTTTGACCAGAACCCTCAGTGAGTAATGAATTCTGCACTGCAGCCCAGCACACACACATGCACACCCAAACACTTCATGAAAAAAAAAAAAATAGTTTCCCGTATTACACACTGTGCACACTGTTATACTTGTCTGTTTCTATTCCATTCACTTTTTTAATGACAGGGCCACCCATTAAATCACTGGTTCTCAACTGCAGCTGTCTACTGAAATGATCTGGAAGAATTAGCAATTTCCAATGCCTGGATCTTACTCCCAGAGATTCTGATTTACTTGGTCTGGGATGAGGCCTGAATACTGGGATTTTAAACATCACCATGAGAAGATTTTCACATGCAGCTCGGGTATTAATAGAGAACCTGTGCAATAAGCTGACTTCCTAGCCCGCAAACAAGTCTTGACTTGCAGTTTGAAAAACACAGACAATGAGTAGTAATAGACACTAAGTTCCAAAAATAGTACCATTTGCAAGCAGACGAGTTTATTCACTGAACAAACAGTGTGCCAAGGACTGTCCTGGACACTGGGAATATAGACATGCTGAAGATATTTTCTCTACCCTTGAAGAACTGGTAGCCTCATTTTCAAACACACCCATGTAGCCAGCACCCAGACCAAGAAACGAGCACGACCAGCACCCAAAAGCTCCTTGTGTCCCCCTCCAGTCACCGCCCCGGGAGACTAACCGCTAATAGGACTACTAACAGCATGGATTAGTAGCTCCTGTTTTTATACTTCAAACAAATGGAATCATACAGTATATTATCTTTTCTGTCGGGGTTCTTTAGGTCAACATTGTATTTGTGAGATTCTTCCATATTATTTAGAGTAGCTATAGTTCATTCATTCTCACTGGTGTACGGTACCCCATATTCAATAAGTTACACTTCACTTGGTTTATACATTCTACAGTGGATGGGAATTTAGGGGCTTTGTACTTTGGGGCTATGAGCATTCTAGCACACATGTCTGGGGAATAGATACACATTTTGTCAGGTACATACCTAGGAATGGAATTTCTGGGCTATAGCTTAGGCATATGAAGAAACTTAGAAGATACAGCCAAACAGTTTTCCAAAGTGGTTGCAGTCCCATACTCATCAGCAAAGTACACGAGTTCTAGTTGCTCTGTATCTTCATCAACACTTGGTATTCTCAGACTTTTTCATTTTAGCCATTCCAGTGTGTGTGTTAGAATGCTCTTTTGAAATAAACTTGTTTAAGTAAAAAAAGCAAGAAGATTTTTTAATTGACATATAGTGGTTCTGAATAGTGCATGGACTCCCTCCCTTGAATTGGGGGTTCACAGATGTTCTAAAACCTTACGAGGGGTCTGTGTGCTGGGTGTTATTTATCTTAGTCATTGTGTCTCTCTTCCCCCTCACCCTGCCTCTTGCCCTTGCTGTCACACTCTCTGCTTCCTGTATCCAGCCTAGGTCTGACCTGGCGAGACATGCAGCATCTGACTGTGCTCACCTCCAAACGGAACCAGCTTCACGATGAGGTGCATCAGTGGCGGCGGAACGGGGTCGGCCTGGAGTTCAATCACCTCTTTGGCTACGGGGTCCTTGATGCTGGCGCCATGGTGAAAATGGCCAAAGACTGGAAAACCGTGCCCGAGAGATTCCACTGTGTGGGAGGCTCCGTGCAGGACCCTGAGTAAGTGGGGGCAGAGGTCCTTCTGCTGCATGTGGACAGTGCCCCAGAGATGGCGCCGTGGCATTGACAACAATATCAGATTCCCTCTCCATGCCAAGGGCCAGGGCTGGATGTGATTCAGGGGCAACCAGCTTCCAGGCAGAGCTGTAGAGTTAGTTGTACAACTCCAGGGGGCGCCATTTACATAGAACACAGTTGTGTACCTCAGCATCCCTGCTTCTAGGTGTGAGCCTTAACTGTTTCAGGGGTTATGCCATTATTTTTAAGTGCACAAATCAACCAGTGTTATCAGCACCCAGATCGGTAAACAGAACATGACTAATACCCCAGAAGTCTCCCCTGTGTCCCTGCCATCATCATCCCCCACCAGGGGAACCCCTATTCTTACTTCTAACTCCATAGCTGATTTTGCCTATTCTATACTTCATATAAGTAGAATCATACACTATGTTCTCTTTTCTATCTAGATTGTTTTGCTCAGAATTATGTTTGTGAGATTTGAACATGTTTAGTGTGTACTTGTAGTTTATTCTCATGGCTCAAGAGTGTTCCAATGTGTGACTATAACAAAATTTATTTATTCATTCTCTCTGGGGGGCAATGCAAGGACTTGATCCTATTCTGAGTGAGGTAAATTGCCACCTGCAGGGATTTGAGCCAGGGGTGCCCCGCACAGAAACCACTGGGTTGGCCAAGTGTACCTACATCCCTTCCATCTTCCCAGTCATGGCAAGAAGATCAGTCAACAAGGATTCTTCTTTATGTAATTTCTATCCGCATTGGTCCAACAGTAAGATGGAGATAGCAATTCTTATCATTGTCATCACTTAGGTATTATTTACATGCCATGAAATGCACAGAGCATGAGTGTGTTATCTGAGTTTCCATAAATGTATACACCCGGGAAACTACCACCCAAACAAGAGATGGAAAGTTCTGTCAACCCAGAAAGATTCCCCCTTCCCCCCTCCAGTTGGTCCACACACCCTATCGTAGACAACCGTTGCTTTTATTCCTCTCACCAAAGATTAGTTTTACCAGTTCTTGGACTTTCTCTAAGTAGAATCACGTGGCATGGACGCTTTAGCATCCTGTTTCTTGTACTCAGCATTAGGTCTGTGAGAGTCATTCGCGTGATCTCCGTGTAGCAAGAGCTCGCTCATTCTCGTTGCCGCGTCGTGTTCCGCCATAAGAATACACCTCTTGGCTTGTGTCATTGAAGCGGCGGTAAAATCCATCCCCAGCCTGGCCTTATTTCTGTTGATCATCGAGCTTGACTGAAGTCCAGCCCCTCTCAGAGTTTATCCTCCTCCATATTTTCCTTTGGTCCCAGATTCTCTGCAGATTTGTAGTCAGTTACCCAGACCTGAATTCAAATCCTGACTTCACCAACTTAGACGAGACTTTTGACCTCTCTGACCCTCTCTTTTAGCAATCCTCGGCCTTTGTGCTCTGCCCGCCTTTGGCAGTAAGATGAAGTCTGTGGAACCCATCTCAGTAGAATGTTTTTTTAATTCATTAGATAAAATACGTAAGATTACAACGGAAGCCAATTACATTGAAAACCAGTCATAAAAATGTTTTAAAAAGCAAATTTGTGATGAAGTAACATACGTCCTTTTTATCAACGCATTGAGTAAAAATCTCCAGTGGCAAATCTGATGGCCAAGATCATTTCAGAGCAGTGACAGTGACCAAAATGCTACTGTAGGACACACGCATGAGTGTGACGGGATATAAAAATCTCTGGGCTCTTTGATCACAAAATCTGGGGAAGCCCGAAGACCCCTTTGCTTTTCTGCCTCCATTCAGAATCAAAAGAGAAGCTAAGCTTCCGTTATAGGTTAGTGATAATTAATGTGTAAGGTTTTTCCATCTAAATGATTAGACTCCCGAATTCTGTCCTAATGGGCCTGAAAATAAGAGCCTCTTCCCTCTTTCCTCACCAGTAAAGTGGAGCTAATGTCTCTTTCCTGCCCAGGCTGCTGGGAGACGTTGGCAACACCCAAATGTAAAGCTGGCACACAGTAGGCACTTAATAAATGTAACTGCCTCTCCCTTTCATCCATGACTTTAAACACTCCTAGTTCACACTTATGGAAAAAAGAAAGATAATAATCTCCGAAAATTTTGGATGAAATAATTGTCTGATTCTCAAATTGCCAAATTGTGTATCCCCATGGCCTAAAGCATCCTCCCACGGACAAGCATGCGCCCTTGGGTGTACCTCCTCCCCCAGGCCAGCGTCCTCTGTGCTCGAGCGTCCTGCCATAGGCAAGCTTCTCCTGTGGGTGACTGTCCTCCCATAGATGAACATCCTTCCATGGCGACCACCCTCCCACAGGGGCGGGTCAGCCCGTGGGCTAGCATCTGCCGTGGACGGGTTCTTCCCGTGAAGGAGCCTCTTCCCGTGGGTGAGTGTCCCTCTCGTGTACTCACTGAGCTAGAAAGTGGCGCCAAATATATTACTGCAGAGCTGTGTGGTTTTTTCCGTGAACCAGTCTGTGATTTTATAAGGCCTCGCTCTGATCAGCACGCATGGGAAAGTAAAGCTTCAGCCCAAGCCCTACAGTAATCTAAAAACACAGAGCTGCATAGGTCCCAAGTGATGTTATAAATGTCCTGTTATAAAAATAACTACTCGGCAGAGTTCCTCTTCTTCCCAAATCTGCTGTGTCCATACGTCCTTTCTGCTCATCCTGTGCCCCTCTTCTCGGTAAGACAGGCTTCACTGAGCTCCGAACAAGTTTGACCGATGTCGTCAAGGTCACGGAGGCTGTAAGTGTAAGTGAAGGAAGGAACTGACTTTTATTGAGTGCCTACTATGTGTCATGTGCTTTATGTGCACGTAAGCTTCATAGACACCCTAGGGCTGAGGGCGTGTCTTCCACTCACACTGTCAGGGTGATAATATTTTGAATATGCTTAGCATTCGTCATAACCCACATAAATGTGGAACTTGGAGCCAGAGGGAACGCTGGAAATCATGTTGTCCGAGCCCATCTTCTAAGGGATCTGAGACCCAGAGCTGTGATCATCCCAACATCTTACAACGAGCCAGGGACTTTACCCAAGGTCAGTGCAATGTTTTCAGTGACAGGAAGCCAGAGAGCCATCTCAGCACTAACTCCTGGGAGCCCTCCACAAGGACGGGGCCTTGTCTGGCGTGTTCAGTAGTGTATGCTTGGTGCCTAGAACAGTGCCAGGCACTTAGTAGACACATGAGAAATATTTTCTGAATGAATGAGGGAATGACTATATTCGGCCAGTGTTACCTGGGCACCAGGAAAATGTCTCAGTCATGGCAACAGGACCAGCAGACTCAGGGAGGAGGCCCTGCCTGGCTGGAAGGGCTCTGTGTCCGCTCAGTGCCGTCTGGTCTCTCCTCCACCCACACACTGAACGCGTTCTCAGACGCAGGTGCGTGAGGTCTAGGGCAGGTACACTGGTTGGAGAGCTCAGAAGCCGGACAGGGAGCCTTAGAGGCCACCCCAGGGCTGGCTGTGCCCCTCAGCAGAGAAGGCCCTATTGCCACCACGCTCGCTCCCGAGGCACTGGGGGAGAGGGGTCAACAGCCTTGGCAACTGCCATGGTCTAGGACATGCAGGGCTGCACACAAACAGCTCCCAGGTGCAGTGAGCGGCAATTGTCAGGTTTGTGGGTTTCCTCAGCCTTAATCTTCCTGGAGAAGGAGTCAATTTGAAAAGCAATTTTCTAAGGAGACTTTATCAAGAGAGTCAGTGAAGGGTGCTCAACTAAAATCAAAAGGAAAAATACAACTGGCTGTGAACAGCTGCATCAGCCTCGTGGGATGAACAGAGCCAACCGGGCCTGCCCATCGGCCAGCATGGAGCAAACCGCTGAGCCCAGGCCACCGCTAGCCCTCCTGTGCACCCCGCAGGGACTGCTCACTCGGCTCCTTTATGGCTGTGGCAAAACACGTGATCCCACCCTGAATTGTAGGGGAATTTGGAGTGAGTGTCAGAAGCAGCGTAGGAACGAGACAGTGTGCTCAGCCCGGTGCCCACTGGGTGACAGCGGCCCAGCCCTCCTGAGCTGCAGTGTCTTCCTGCGTGAGTTCCTGCCCACCTGGCTGCGTTACACAGGGAAGAGAAAACCTCACAACAGCTCCCTGCTGCGTGTTCTCACGTGACTGCCACATAAGCAGGCATTTAGGCACTGGAGAAAGAGTGGCTGTTATTATTACCTATTGTGATTATTCTAACGAAACAATCATAGCTTCATCACTTTATCATACAGTTGAGGATTCATAACACAAACAGCATTCCCCACAGCCTCCCGGAAAACAACACCTATTTCTAGGCACTAGGCAATCGAACACTTATTTGCAACGATATGCAATAAAATAAAGACACAAGCTGCCCCGAGTCCGTAAGTGTACCTTTTGTAGGACTTAAACACTAGACTTTTGTACGTCATCTCTAAAAGTTCAGAGAGGAGCTCTTAAACCTCTTGGTTCATGTTTTCTTTTCTGCAGCCAGTAAGTTCCAGAATATGGCCTGTAACTAACACCTTGTGACTGTCTAAAGTACTGCAGAGCCTCATTTTGTTCCACAAACAACCATCTCCTATTTTAACCTTCTTATAAATTGACTGTTCCTAAGCATGTAGCTCCTTTTTCCTTTAAAACGAATTTTATTCCTTTTCTTCTTATAAAAGCAATATATGATCACTGTAGAAAAATCAAAGAATACAAGTAAGCAAAAAAAAGAAGTAAATAAGAAACACCTGGAAAATATTGTAACTCGCCACCTCCCCCACTCCCCACCAAAGGCCACGATGCCTGCCAAAAACCTTACCTGTGAGAGGAGGGTACTCTCTCCTTTCTCTACCAAGCTTGCTGCCTCTGGAATTCACATCAGGCTTTTAATTTAATTCCATAGTAACTTAACATTCCCAGAAGAGTCCAGCCACACGCATCCTCTCTCAGGGGACCCAGTTCCTGTGCAGAAAGCAGTTCACACGGCAGGGCAGGGATCAGGGGAGTGTTTCTAGTGGGTAATTCCTCCATGGCACTATGCAAGCCAGACTCCCCAGGGGTACCTGGCATGGCCTCTGACCCCAGCACACACCCCAGTGTCGAAGGCTCCTAGAAAATTTTGAGACTCTTAACACAAGTGTGTGTGTTTGTTCCCACTCCAGCCTGTCTTTTGGCTTTCCAAGGTGCATGATAAAATTCCAATTCTTTTTTCAGCCTCCCTCCGGTCTCTCCCTTGCACCCTCTCTCACAAATGCACAGCGCTCTCATTGAGACCCTTAGACTGGGCAGTGTATGGCCTGTGTCCTGGTTTCCCCTTGTCAGCCTTGCTGTCACTGCCTCTCCCTTTGTCTTGTCGCTCATGCCTTCGCTACGGCCTGTGGGCTTCCTGGGAGAGACAGGTGGGAGAGCTGCTGAGGAAGACTAACACAGACAGGGTGGGACGCACCAGCCCTCGTTGTTCTGCCAATCAGGCTGCTTCTTGGGAAGGGCTCCTCTGCCCGTCGATCTGGTTTCTAGCAAACACGGACATCTCATTTCTGATGCTCAGCCAATTGAAGAAATATTTTCCATTTTCCTCTGGAGCAGCAATTGTCACTTTTCTGCTGGAGTTTCCACAAATTTCCTGTTAAGGGTCTGTCACTGTGTGACTCCAATTCATAAGTACCCTCAGTGCAAATGGAGACCAAAAAATTTTTTTTTCTTAGAATTCAGCTGGTGTTTCGAATCCTTAAGATAATAGTGACTATTGCATTTGACAAATGAATAGTGATGTTTTATAATGTCTATAATGGTTATACTCAGAGTAACAGTCTCTGATTGTTGTCTTGTAAATTTCCTTCTTGAATGTTTCAAGAAGACCCGGGCTACAGGTTAGGAAAGGGCCTCCCATTCAACACAGAACTCAGAGCTGGGGTCTCTCTTCCTATCTTCATTCTCTGTCACCTCCAACTGGGCGTCTCAGAGACTTCCAAAGCCCCTCTGGCCCATCTCTGGAAGGAAAGCCCCCATTTCATCGTGCCTGCCTGTATGTGTGGAAGCTCTATGGTAGAATGCGGCATTTCATCCACATCCAAAGGTTGGACATTCCAGAGACCTCCAGAGAGGTGGCCAGAAAACCTGCAATGACACTTTCCCCAGTGGCCTTTCCTAGAGCCTGTGAGCCAGAGCCAGGCAAAACATGAATGCTCTTGAGATTTCTCTGTGTGGTGGTCTTACCAGGTTCAAATTCAACATACACAAACAATTTAGACCCGTGACATCTAGCACAGAAGCAACTAGCCACATGCGGTTATGTAATAAAATTAATTAAAACTGAATTAATTAAAATTGAAAAAAATAAGCTGAAAATTCATTTCTTTGCTCACGCTAGCCGCATTTCAGGTGCTCAGTAGCCACATGTGGCCAGTGGCTGCTACACTGGAGAGCACAGGTATAGAATATTTTCCATCACTGTAGAAAGTTCTAGTGGTCAGCACTGGTCTAGACATTTGTAAATATACTACATATATGAGAGTGTGTATATACACACACACACACATCTTCACAGCAACTCTTCAAAGTAAGAACTAATAGCCCCATTGTACAGGTAAGGAAAATGAGGCTCAGACCATTCAAATACTTGCCCAAAACTAGACCCATAGTTTGAGATTCTTTATGCTACCCCACATAGCTGTCCATCTGGACACGGTAGCCCAAGCAATCTTTAGTCGTTTATCACCTCACCTGTTCTGTTTCTGACCTTGTTCAAAATAAACAGCATATCCTTTGAGAGATCCAGGTCATGGTCCTCCATACCCTGACCTCCAAAGTCGGCTTACTGCCTGCTCTCCACCAACTGGATGATTTCCCCAGAGCCTGGGAACAGGAAGACCACCACCACCACCATCTGAGTCTTCATAACCAATGGATGTTCTACCTGTCACTCAGCATGTGCCGTCCAGGTGGAACCCACACAGCAGCACTCTGGGAAACTGTTTAAGGATGCGTTTGCAAAGCTCTTCGGGAGAGTACTGCCTTTATGAATGAGCTACAGCATAGTCTTCAGCAAGCTGGTTCATGGCCTTGGTTCCAAGGGCAATGCAGAACCAAGGCTTGGCTCTCAGCTGCGTGTGCAGCCAGTGCCTTTTTGTAGGTGTGCTCTACAAGATGTGTGTTTTATAAAAATAACCACCAGTTTATGCTCCAAAATAAAAGCCGTGTGAAGGTAGGATATTAACATAGGCAACAGGCCAGGGAAGGGAGTCTGGCACCATGCACCAGGCCTTGTGCTTGGTATTTTTATTCATAGTCTTATTTAACCTCACAAGAACTGTCCACAATGACAGTGAAACTTCCAGTGCTTAAATTTGCCCAAGTTCTCATGAGCAGTAAGCATAGAAGCAGAATTCCAATCCAAATAGGTTTATTGCCAAAGTCTACAGTCTTTCCATTCATAACATGCAACCCTCAAATGTAGTTTCTTTCATTATCTTTCTAGTGCAAGAACCTCTGAGCTTCTCCCATGCAAGGAAGGCCATCTCCAGGAAGAAGACTGTAAGGAGAGACAGCTTAGGGGATGCTTAGGCTCAGCCCCCATGGGGCTCCAACTCTTTGGGCAAAGAGACTCCCAAAGTCTCCTGATCTTTCATAGGACTGACTGTCTTTCACTAGAATTAATTTACCCAATGTCAACTCTTTTCAATGGCAGTAATAACAATTCTATTAGCAATCACTTCTATTTATCAAGATACCTAGTACTTTAAACGAAAGGCATTATGAGGTCCTGCCCCAAAAGTCCACCTTGGGACAGGACTTGGGTGCTGACACTTTTTTGAGAGATGATCCCAGGAAATACAAGTGAGGAAGTAGTGTGAGACAGGGAAGGGCAGGAAAGCAAGAAAGAAGACATTAATGAGCAAGTTGCCACTGTGAGCAGCTAGGCTCCATCCTGCCGAGGACACTGAATCGTGCCACTGAAGAACAGTGACTCCAGGGTGTACTTATCCACCACATCCTGTCAATCATTGGTGGGGGGGTTGCCCCTGACAGGTTAAATCCCTGACACCTTTGGGCTGCCCTGCACAGGGGCTGAGCAAGCTCCCACGGTGCTCAGGGAGGGCAGGTGGCAGCCCCAGGGAGAGGCTGGGAGATGCTGGTGCCTGCGGTCGGGGTGTGTAGGGGCTGCAGCTGCAGGTGAACTCAGAGGAGACTCAGCTTCAGAGACCCGAAGCTGGCTTCAAACCCCCTCGTCAGGTGTGTCCACCATCCCTTACTGTATCTTCTCCTCCCTTTGCCCTCAGGAAAATACCACCCACTGGCAAGTTGGTGCTGACCCTCACAACGGACGCCTGTGAGGGCAAGGAAAACTTCGTCCGGTACCTCGAGCATGTCCAAGCCGTCATCACGGTCAACGCGACCAGGAGGGGAGACCTGAACATCAACATGACTTCCCCCATGGGCACCAAGTCCATCTTGCTGAGCCGGCGTCCGAGGGATGACGACTCCAAGGTGGGCTTTGACAAGTGGCCTTTCATGACCACCCACACCTGGGGAGAAGACGCCCGGGGAACCTGGACCCTGGAGCTAGGCTTTGTCGGCAGTGCTCCCCAGAAGGGGGTGCTGAAGGAGTGGACCCTGATGCTGCACGGCACGCAGAGCGCCCCTTACATCGACCAGGTGGTGAGGGATTACCAGTCCAAGCTGGCCATGTCCAAGAAGGAAGAGCTGGAGGAAGAGCTGGACGAAGCCGTGGAGAGAAGCCTGAAAAGCATCCTCAGAGAGAACTAGCGCTGCACACCCGCCTCCCCACCACCTTCCTCCCCCGCCTCTGCCTCTGTCCTCGCTCCACGTTTCTGGCAGGCGCCTAGCAATTACTGTCGCCCACACAAGCAATCCCATCTTCTTGATCTGCAGCTTCGCTCACTGTCAATGATTATTTTCACTGCAATGGAAGCAATCTTTTTAATTCAGTGCCCCAAATACAGTGTTCCCACCAACATCTCTGTCCTGTGTGTGACTCTAAAGTCTTTATTTCTGTGATTCAAACGGGTGATACACTGCAAACAAAACTGGGACAGCATTCCCCTCAAATTTTTTTTTTCCCATTTCTGAGAAAAGAATGCATTTAAAGAGCTACACAACAGTGACTCCGAGAACGTTTGTCCGTGGTCTCAACTGAGAAGCTGTTACACGTAACAAGGAAATCAAAGCTGGGGACAAAGGGTGAGCTCTGTGCATCTCTTGAAGCACAGGAGATGCTGTAAATCCTTTGGCGAAAGATGTTTTGAATTTAGCAAGATTTGTCAGGGACGCAGATTAAGGCGATGTGATTCCAAAGACGCCACCCATCAAGAGCCCTAGTTACTCTTGGGGAAAGGAGATTCAAAAACCGTGAGCACTGGACATTATACCATCAAGACCAAGATCACAATTCGCCCTACCCAGCCATGTGGTGAACATAAAACCTAAGTCGCATGGTTGTCCTTTCACCAGCTGCGGCTCTGAGTTATGGTAAAACTCTGCTAGAGCAGCCCAGATTTCTCTCAGTTTGCATAGAGTTCATCCCAGCCTCGATTTCCTGGGGCTCCTCACATAGCTATCCAAAAGAAAAAACACATTAAGGCAAGTTTGGCAACAAGTCTGGTGAAAGTAGTTTACTAGTTTTTAAAACAGGAGCGTTCCTTTTCCTAAGTCATTTTGGGGCTTTATAATCTGATCTAAGTGAGAGGTGAGGTGAGTGTATTTTTTTTTTTACTGTCAAACACAATGATTTATTAAAAATAAAACGTAAACATGATTTTTGTACATATGCTTCCAAATTTCAGGCATGTGATCCAAGTAGAGTGAGTGCATTTTTTTGACAGCTGTGCACACATATACTTGGGCTTTGATTTCCAAAAATATAATTCGAGGGAAATATCTAACTCCCTCACATTGTGATTTTCATTGATGTGTTGGGGAACTGGCTCTGTCTGGGAAGAGGCATATATGAAGGATGAAGGGACCGTGTTTGCAGATAGGAGTGGCTACCCTCTTATGGACCTTCATTCGTACAGAGCCTCTTCTGCCAAGGGGGCCCTGCCAGCTCACCCCACAGTACCTGGAGGTCTGAAGGAGGCAAGAGAAGACCTGTGTTAGGAAAGCACATAGTCACCATCTTGGCAACTTATGCAATCCATGAGAATATTTAACATGCAACCCAAAGGCTATAGCTGTCAGCCCCCAAGAGACACCATTTCATTCCCAAATAAACATTACCAAAGTGACCTATTGTCACTTTGTTCAGCTACCCAGGGACTGGCTTCTCATCCCCAATCCCAAAGCATACCCATTTTCAAGAAATGATTTGTTTTCAACCAATCCTGGCTCCATCCCTCCCTTCCCATGGGAGCATGTGGCTTAGCCTGGAGCTCCTTTACAAAGCCAGCAACACAAGAGCACTAGTTTCTGTGCCCTGAAGGTGGCCACGTGAAGAGGGAAGTCTGAAAACCCCGTTCTCTTTCTTTTTGCCCCCATATCAGCATGAATTTCCATCTTCTCTAACATCCTGTGACCTTCTCCATATCATGCTTCAAAGTGTAATAATATGATTTTTTAAAAGAAATTTATTACTTGTTGCAAAGGTCTTTTTAAATCAGTCGAGATTTAAAGAAACAAATACATGGAAATCATTGAAAATTCATGTCACATTAATGGTCTGAAAATAAACCAAAGGACATTATGTGTGCATGTGTGTATAAGTGCACACAGAAATATATACATATGTAGACTACATACATGTGTGTATATATGTGTATATATATACACTTGTATAAATGTATATACACACATATGCCTAAAATGTGTGTATGTGTATTTATTGAAGAAACAGACACCACATTCATCACTAAAAGAATATTCAGAGGATATCAAGATGATTCTGGCTAAAGAAAAAGGCCGGTGGAAATTCAGGTGAAAATGTTCATCGATTCCCATTATGTCACTTCTGTAATTTTGCAGCTCACTGTATAAACATTAAATGTCTTATATTGCAGCAAAAATATAAAATAGTTGTCCATATTTTCACAGTTGTGGTATAATTTATGAAATTAGAAAAAAAATCAGCTTCTTAATAGAAATGGCCAGTTTTGATATGAGTATACAGTATATAAAAATATATATAGTGCTATATATAAATATTTGGTCTCTATTTCATTTTTTGCACCAGTATTAACACCAAAATATGTCAAGCTAGTGATGTTTTTATGATATCCCTGATCCTAATGCAAGAGACAGTTATTTATAGTCATTTATTTTAAAAAATGAAAATAAGTGAATAATAATTAATCAGGTTAAGATTGTTACTCCCTATGACAAAATTTTATAAGTAAATTTCAAAAGAGATGTTGTAAATTAGGAGGCTCAACAATAAAACATTGCCTTCCAGAAATTATGTGGGATGTGGTGTATCTTACATGAAAACACTTCCATCCATTTTAGGGGCAGATAATAAGAAGTTGCCAAAGAGAGGTCTAGAAAGCCTGCTTTAGTAAATATGCATGAAAGATTTATAATTAGCATATAAATCACACCCAAATTATGATCTACAGTAGCATTTTTCAAATTCAGGTTACATCCATTAGTGGGTTGTAACATCAGCGTAGGAAGTCATTTTTTAACAAAACAGACTAGGATAGAGTAGAATAGAATAGATCATGCATATCAAGGATAAGTACTGTTTACTGAAATATTTGTTTCAGGTGTGTGTGTGTATGCACACACATGCATATGTGCACATGTATAGGTCAGAGTGTGTGTAGTGGCTCACAATGTAAAACACATTTCTTATTGTGGTCATGGTCAAAAATCCTTCAGAAACACTATTCTAGAGTATATTAGTCAGGCCAGACTAAGTTATACTATGGTAACAAACATTGTCAAAATCTCAGTGGTTTACTACAACACAGGTTTATTTATCATCCACACAAATTCCAATGAGGATTCAGGCCACTCCCCAAAGCCACAGACCTCCATGCAGTGACTCAGGAATCGAGGCTGCTTTAGTCTTATGGTTTGTAGTCATAGCATGAGGCTGTTACAGTCACCATGCAGAAGAGAACCCATGGAGGCCTCTCATCCACTCTTTTATGTTCAACCCACAGAAGACATACACACCAGTTCCTCCCGCTGCCTACTGGCCGGTACTGACCAGTAACCATGTCTAAATGCAAAGCAACCGGGAAATGTAGGGCAACTAATGGAATACTTGGTGGGCATTAGAGTCTCTGCCACAGAAAGTGCTTGACATTCCTTAAAACATATTCTTAAATTCACACCTAACAGGTATAGTGCGCACTGTCTGGGGGAGGGGCATGCTTGTAGCTCTGGCTCAGGCGGTGCAAAGGCAATTTATGTAACCAAAGTATTTGTACCCCCATAATATTCTGAAATATAAATAAATATATGTATATTTTCTTAAGTACCAATTTACATGGCAACCTCTCTTTAAGGATGGCATGGTGAACATCATTACAAACTAGCAGCACCTTACCTCATATGACCACACACTATTCTAGAAAAATCTGAATAGTTATTAATAAGATATTAATATACTATATTTATCATAGTTCATTATAAAACCAACTTATCATTTTGTCCTTTGATACAACATTTGAAGTCAATTATTAAAATCTTCATCATACCTATGACTAAAAACATATATTGAAGGTCCAAAGTTTGATCTCATGATGCCAAGACACTTCTTTTCAAAACTTTAGTTCAAAGATTGATTTCTAAAAGATTAAGTTTAAAAAGTTGATAAAACTCTTATAATGTTATTACTGTATGTCATCATTACTACCATTTATAAATTAATGAGTGGTTTTCATATGATCAATGCATTCATTGGTTTGAGTGATTACATGAAAACCACACAGTGCAAAAACCTTCAGGACACACAGCCAAGCATATTGAGAGCGAGACATGCTGAAATAGGGGAATTGGTGAGCTTATAGCCAAAGTAAGCTTTTAGATGCAAAGAGTCTAATTTGGGAGAAATTTCTAAAATGCAAAGATTAGGGACTGTGATTGTGGGAAAGGACAAGAAATCCTTAAAACTCTTCAGCACAGAATGTCTCCTGGGCCAATGGAGACGATTTGGTTGTAGCTAGCAGCATCCTCTGTCTCCAAAGAAGGAATGAGTCACCAGGAAGAGTGGGAGGAAAGAAAGGCCCTCAGCACATGGAGCTTAGAAAAACAGAGAGTCAGGTGGCAAAAGTCAGAAGACAGTATCTGGCAGCGTTCAGGGTAGGGAAACATAGAGGCCGGTACAAAGGAGAATTTCAGTCCCTGAAGAGCTGAAGTCTACAAGGGACAGAGGCCAATGTCTGGAAGATCCACTCCCAGATGGAGTGCATTGAAACACCTGCTCCTGCCAATGGTCCCATTTCATGCCCACCCACAGCTTCCTGATCTCTTATTCAGCTTCCCAAGAATGTCAACACCAGCAAGGGATACGATCACCTAGATCTACAGATATTAACAGCAGCAAGGAATACAATCACCTAGATCTACAGAAAGCAACACTCTTTTTTATACTGCCGATTAATCACCTAGTACTTGAGTTTTTCCATTAGTTTCTTATGCGTTTAGCTCAACCCTCCTCTTCAATTCAAAAACCTCCAATCAAATTTGGTTTGGGATTTATAAAGTTCCTGGAATCAAAGTCTGTCCTGGGGTAAATTTTCCAAGCCAACCTTCTAGCTTTGTCTTTCTCTTAGAACTTGGAAGAGAGTTACTACTTGTGAACCTGGGGATAGAATGAACTCAGGGTGAGAAATACACTCTACACAGAGACAAACTTTCTATGTTGCTAAATTCCTAATGCTCAGCCCTGCCTGGTTTGGGATAAGGTCGGGTGGGAAGGCAATTAGAAATCTCAGCTCACAGATTTTCAGATGCCAGAACAGCCAAGTGAGGCTAGTGATTCTTTAGATCTAATGTCAACTGCCACTGATTTCTGCCAAGGAGGCTTCAGGCCAACCCATCCTCCCCATCCCAGCATTGGGTGTTCTACCTCCTACCGCCCTCAGAGACATCTCTGTGAATCTGAGAGGACATCTCATGGTCTGCTCCAAGCTGCATGGAAGGGAAAGGCTAAACCTTGTCTTTTTCTCTTCTGGTCCTATGTCCAGGGACCACTAACTGCCACAGGTGACAGGTCAGCCTCTTGGTAAGCTTCTGGTGACAAAGACACCAGCATACAGGTGAAGAGGCAAGTGTGACCAGATAGGGCACCAGCATGGTGGAGTTATTGACAGGAGAGGTGTCTTCCTAGAGAATAAATCTCAACAACCCTGTTTCTTTGAATACAACATAAGTCAGTGTGGCTTTTTATGGCATTTGTTTGCTTTTTTCCAAGCCTGAGAAAATGAAGTGGAGCATTGTACTAAAATCAAGGTGCCTGAGTCACGTCTCTCAATGTGCCAAATGCCATAGGAGTTTTCAGGTGACTTCATTCACTCAGCAATGTCTCAACTACAAACCTAGGATAGAAAAAATTTAGGATAAACTTGATTGTAATGGCTGCTCGAAGATCCGTTCTTAGAATGTAAGCTTCAAATCAAGGAGAGAACTAAACGGAATTTTCCAACATGAAGGTGGAAGGAAGAGACAAGTAGAGAAGCCAGGTTAAAAGCGTCTTCTGATATGCAAATCGCGTTTGGTAGCAGCCCCTGCTGCTGCATATACCCTATGTCAGGGACTCGGCAAACGACAGCCCGTGCACCAAGCCCAGCTCACTGCCTGCTTCTATAAATAGAGTTTTGTTGGAACAGCCACGCCTATTTGCTGGTGTATTGTCTGTGGCTGCTTTCATGCTATAATAGCAGAGTTCGGTAGTTATAACAGACTGCATAGCCTACAATCTGGCCCTTTACAGAAAAAGTTGACCAACCGCTGCCCTAAATCTCCTTGGCTGACCTGGAGATCACCTGTGGACACTTTCCATAATTGCCAAAGGCCACTGTGTCTCCACCTGGCTGCAGAGATGTACCAGACCTAGTGTGGAGCAGGCCAGAGGTGCCAGGACATCCACACCCCTGGGTCACCCTCAACCAAGGAAGGGAGGGATGGAAGCCAGTGGATGGACAGCTCAGCTTCCTCGCCTCCCACTAGGACAATTTGAAGACGTTCTACACGGTCTCTTAAAGGGTCCCAGGGGGATGGAGTCCCAGTTGCCCACAGCAGCGGCCTGATCGTAAATGCACCTTGTGTTGACATGTCCCTTCCCTGTCTCGTGCCTCCTCCTTCACCAGTCAGAAGACAGAAACCACAGCAGTGATTTTAACAGCGAATTTAATATAAAGCACCATAAACTGAGTATAAAGAATTGTTAGTTAATTCAAAAGGCAAAATAAAACACTACAGTATAATATGGACTGTGAAGTCCAACATATGTGGGAGTTGGGGGCTCACATGAAAGCTACTGCAGTGCCGTGAAGGTGAAGTCCATGTGCCCCCAGCCCAGGAGGGACCCTCCGGCACCCCGGCCAGTCTCTCCCACTCTGCGGGGAGGTGAAACACAAGTGCATGTGTTGAGACCTGAAAGGTGGTGAGCTGTGCCCGGCAGGGCAAAGCCAGAGCAAACTCCGGTGGAGGTCTATAGCAGTCCTGCCACGCAGATTGGTCACCTGACCCCGGTACGGGGCCGTGGCACTAAAAGACTGAAGAAACCACCCAGCAGCTGGTTGGCTCCGAGGTTGCCCTCAGGATAGCTGCTCTATCACATGAACCCATGCAGGATTTTTCTGGTAAAACCAATGCTTAGAGGTCTTGGGGCTGAAATGATCTCAACCTATTCTCAGACTTTGAACGGGTAAGAAGGGGCTGGCTGGTGTGAGGCTGGTCATGGCATGCAAGTGCCTAGTGGGCCACTTCTGGTCAGCAGAACTGCAGGAAGCAGCTTGCTCCCACCTAAGGGGAGAGGTTGGAATTAATACAACTTGGAAGCCTATGGGGAGCCCACCAGGCTGGGATCCAGACCTTTGAGGAGGGAGCATCAAAGGGCTAGTGCAGGTACCTCTAAGGAGATTGTAATGAGGCTGGTTCTGCAAATGCTCAAAAAACTAAAAACTGGATTCAGCTGCTGCTACAGAAGGCACTGCCACTGCCAGGGTGAGGATGTTTCTCATTCTGCTCTGGCTGCTGTAACAGAATGTCATAGACTGGGTACCCTATAAACAACAGAAATTTATTTATCACTGTTCTGGAAGCCGGAAGTCCAAGATCAAGGCGCTGACAGTTTCAGTGTCTGGTGAGGGCTCACTCCCTGGTTCGTAGCCGGCGCCTTCTCAGTCCAACCATATGAGGGGTTGGGGTCTTTGGGGTCTCTTTTACAAGGGCATTAATTCCCTTGTGTGAAGGTTCCACCCCTGTGACCTAATCACTTCCCAAAGGCCCCACCTCTTAATACCTTCATCTTGGGGATGAGGACTTCAGCATATGAACTTGAGGGGGCACAAACATTCAGACCGTAACAGAAGTATTGCTGGGTGATGTGGACAGGAACAAAGGGACCAACTCCCTTCTCCCTTCTTCAGCCTTTAAGGCTTCCCCTGGGTCCCCTCGGACCGAGTTTCCCAGAGGACAGCACAGCAGGACAGGAGTGGCAGTCCCAGCCCTGGCAGCACAGGGTAGAGAAGACAGGAGCTCACTAACCGCACACTGAGCTTCCTGCAATCACCGCCCTAACAAACCCCCTGCACCAGAGACCTCGCTCAGGATTTGGGGTTAACCCAACTTGATCCAAACCTCCTTAAGTTCCCTGTTGATACCAAACCTTATTAATCAGCAGTTATCTTTGGGAACTTTGGGGTTGCAAGAAACAAAAAACCAAATATAACTAATGAAAACAAACAAGCACTAAGTCAGAAACACATGGAGTAGTTCTCAGGCCTAAAGAGCTGGCCAGCACCATCCTAGACAAAGGACAGCGATTGGAACAAATCTGGGGACCTAGATACATGGCAAGAACCCACGGTGATCTCGTCAGAACACCCCAACAGAGCAGAGGGCATTTGTAGTCTTGGTTTCACGGGACTCAGATTTCAAATTTGAACAAGAGGGAATCTGGCTGGTCTAGTTTGGGTCACTTGCTCACCCCTAGGCCAGAGGAAGGCAGGATGTCTGAATCAACAGTCTGATCAGGGCCGTATTCAGTGTAGGAGGGGCAGCTCCTCAACATAAGGTCAGGGCTGCTGCCTGAGGCCTGGGAGGTATTTCTGGGCAGGGAAGGACAGCAGATGCCAACCCACTGTCTTAGGCTGGGTCCTCCCGGAAGCTACACACAAGACAAGGAGTCCCAGGCAAGCCGTTTATTTAAAAGGAAGCACACGTGTATAGGGGAGAAGGAAAGTGAAACAGGAAAGGGAGGAGACCAATACAGGGGACACTGATAAGTGGGTTTCTTCATGGGCATCTGAGGCTCAAACCCACTGGGGGCCTCCAAGTGACTGTGTAGAATATGCTTAAAACTTCTCCCAATGGAGGGTGAGAGAGCGGGAGTATTTATCCACCAGGTCCTGTCCATCCTTGGTTGAGGGCTGCTCCTGAAAGCATGAACTCCCTGGGACGCCCAACCTGCCCAGTGTATGGAGGGGCAGGAGGCTGTCATGCTGCCTCTCTACGGAGAAGGCAGCTTTGGCAAAGTCTTGCTCCTGGACTAGACTCTAGGCTACATCGGGGAAGAGGAGATGGAGGCCCTGCCATCAGTGCTGCTGGGAAGCCTGGTCTGAGCCCCATGTTCACTAGCAAGAAACTTTTTTATAAAGCAAAAGTTGTTGTGCTTGCTTCCAGAGACCTCGGGGAGAGGAAAATCCAGGAATGAACCCATTCTACAGCTCCCCAGGGGAAAGCAGAACCAAGCAGGGACAGTGGAAAGTAGCCATCAAGAAAATGAGCAAGTGGGGCAAATCCCTGGGACCCTCAGGGAAGGGGGACAAAGAGCTTGTCAGGGCCTCAAAGTCTCCAGTGCAGCCAGCCCGGTATTTCACACCAGGGGCCCAATTTTCAGGCTGACATGAGCCTGCCAGGAAATGCCACTTATTTGGCCCCTGCACCTGACCATGACCTCACCTCCTTCCACTGTCCCCCTGCAAACCTGTTTATTGGCCTCCTTGAACAGGCCAAGCCCATTCCTGCCCCAGGGCCTTTGCGCTTGCAGATCCTGCTGCAATCATGTGTAGATCTGGAGGAAATACACAGATCTACAGGTGCTGCCCCTGTGGTCATTCGGATCCCATGTCACCGCCTTCATGGGGTCTTCCCTTGACCACCCAATTGAAAGTAGACATCACCCTATTTCCTTCACAGTATCTTCTCTATTTAATTTTCTCCTCGTTATCAGCTTTGCCTGTGCATTTCCTGCCTCCCCACCAAAAAGTCACATCTCTGAGAGCAGGACCATGTCTGATTGTCCTTGGCTGTCTCCGGAGTGCCAGACTATGCCTGGCATAGAACAGATCCCAATCCATTTTTCTTGGTGGACTAAATAGAATATAAAAATGAGCTTTCTTTCCAAAATGATACCCCCTGCCTTTTTAAATAAAAGTATTAACTGAACACATAGTTCAAAAAATAAAAAAGACTTAATGGGGAAAAGACAGACTTTGCAGTGGTTGTTAATGCTGAATAAAATATACACGTAGGCCCGAACTCCGAGTGCATCCTGCACGCCAGCTAATGGGTGGTTTCCATCATTCTCTCTTAAGCTTTTAAGTCATAAATATTTCAAAACTGTGCAGTGGAGTGGGTTCTCCATTCATCTTTTAGGAAGAACAACGAAAGCTTATTTCTTTCTTGAAATCAAAACTCAAATACATTCAGAAAAAGATTGTTTAAAGCTCTAAATAGAAAAGGTGCTTCCATTTAGCATTCTATTATTTGTAAGAAAGAAATAAAAGAGTGTAATTTGTGACTGTCAATTTTCTCTAATAATGTGTAGTTGTCTTGCCACATGCTTTTTTTTTTTTTTTTTTTAGGCCAATGCAATAACCCATTTAAGTGCATTCATTCAGTGTGCCCTTAGTGTATTTTGCAGCATCTACACAGAGAAGGAGTAATTTTTAAACTGGCATAAGCAAAAACTCATTTTTTGGGCTGTTAATAAAAAAATAGATGCCTAAGGAAGGACAACGTAAAAATTTTGCAAAGATTCTGGTTTGGAGTAATTTCTACGTCTTAGGACACTGACAGAGTAAGTACCTGTATGCACGTGTTTGCATGTGCATACACACGAGAACACATACACTCATGTGTGTCGAGGCTATCTTATGGTAATTAAGATCATTAATAAGTCTGAAAAATCTCCCCTTATCAGCACAGCATACCATCTGGCACACAGTATATGCTCAATAAATGCCCGTTGGATTAATTACCTAGCTTCTAAACAAGGAGCATATACAGTGACATTTGAGCTTGCTTCTTGAAACCTGACCCAGGATTGCAGTCTCTGAGTGAGAAAATTTTAAGTATCTCACACAAAAATCCATTCAGTACACATGTAGTGGCAGATGGCATTGTGCCCTCCCTACACCACCTGGCCCTTACTGTTTGCATGTATTTCCAGGCCTGACTTCCAAATGCCAACACCTGTATTTCTTCGCCTGTTGGCCCCCAGAGTTAACACCCGAGAGCAAACCTCCCACTGGCTGGCAGGAGTTGGGGGACTAATACCCGGCTCCCTCCCCACTCGCGGAGGACGACTCTTAGGCTCGTGCTCCACTCTGGCTCCCAGAATTCCTCAGCGGATCTGGCTGTGGCAGCCCTTGGTGCCACGTGATCTGCTGACGTGTCTCTCATCATCTGCCTTGCCTTCCCTGCACCCCCCTGAGCTCCCCTGCTGGCGCTTCCTAAAATCATATTCCAATGAAGCTTTTCACATGCAAATCTTTGCTGCAGGATCAGCTTCTGCGGGAACCCAAACAAAGACAGATCCCTTGAATCATTTTATCTCTAACAAAATACTCATCCTCATGGGCATGTACTCGTGCTTGAGATGGAATGAAAATGAGCCCGTGTCATCAACTAGCACTTTTCTGTGTGAAATCCAGACACTGTCTGGGTCTCTAGTGAGTCTTTGACTGAGGCATGATGAAGAGCGTGTCTCTTTCCTAAACAAGGATGGTCTGGTGGCCATGTAACGGAGCACCCTGTCCTGAGCAGGGGCTGACCCACCCACACCCCGAGGCCCCTGTGAATTAGACAAAGGACATGCAAGCAAAGAAAACGTTTTAATGAAGGCTTCAGTGGCAACGCCAGACAGGTCAACTATGGTCTAATCCCAACAGGAACCCTCACCCTTTTGTCATCTGTTCTAAAATATCAAAGCTTTCCCGTACAGTGGCCCCAGAGACATTTTCTCCCATCAAGCCCGGGCATTCTAAGAGCCCTTCTCTCCCTTCTCTCCCGGTTTCTTCTTGTTTGCTTTGGCCTTTCCAACCACGGTCTCCACAATGACAGCGGTTTCTTCGTACGTCTGAATGCTCTCCGTTGAAATCTTCTCAATGGATTCCACCACTTCCACCTTCTGATACGCCAAAGGCTTGGGGGGCCCTTTTTCTGGCAGACTTCTCCTCCTAGTCCCCTCCAATCCCTCCTGGACGGCCCCAGGCCTTTGAGCCTGGGGTGTCGGCGGTTCCTCCGGACCAGGTATGACTGTGGGGCGGGGTCTCCTGGACCCCTCATCCTCCTTCTCACCATCCTGTTTCTCCTCCGGGCCTTTCAGTTCTTCGGGACTTATCTCACCCTCCTTCTCTGCGGTTGGCTGGACGCTTGGGGGTTCCTCTTCTCTCCCCGGGGGGGCCCCCTCCCCATTCTCTGGAGGGGGCTCAGGCTGCTCAGGAGAGGGCTCCACATGGTCCTCAGGACGCACAGAGTCTTCCTCAATGGAAACCACCACCCCACCTTTGGCCGGGATGGAGGAGACACAGAAGTCAGGGTCCACGTAACTGGCGTCCCCTGTGACCAGCACGTGCCGCCCTTTGGTGTAGAGGTCAGCGGGCGGCTCGGGCTCCTTGGGGCTTTTCACTTTCTCCTTGACCAACTTGGACAGTTTCCCAAAGGCTTTGCTTATCTGCCCTCCGTCTGGCACATCCTCTGGGGCCCCTTCTTGTGTCAGGGGACTTGCCTCTTTGTCCTCTGGCTCAAGCTCAGATTCACCTTCCTCTTTAAGCACCACCTGCACCAGCTTTGTGTCTTCCAGACCTTTCAGTGGCACGTCTTCCAGAGGCCCATCTGCTTTGTCTTTCGCCATAATCTCCTTTCTCCTTGGAACAGTCTTGGGGAGGCCTTTTTGTCTTGGTTTTGCTGTCATTATATCCTGCACAGCCCTAGTGAGATCTAAGAAAACACACAGGCAGTAAGTCAAGTACAATGGTCAATGAAAGGGTAAGAAAATGAATTGGTTGAAAAATAGGCTGACTCTATTGGAGACAAATGTCTAGCACTACGGTGGGGTTTCATCCATCTGGGGCAGAAGCAACGGGTAAGAGCCCCGGCTCTGTTGCTCTACAGCCCATGTTGAGGCCCCAGCTCTGCCAACCAGCTGTGCGACTTTGAACAAGTCACTGGATTCCTCTGGGCTTCCAGGAAAGGAAGGGAAGGTGCTCCTTGTCCTGACACTCACGGTTCCCCATTGCACTGAGCAGAGCGTACTGAGACATGATGCCCATCCTGAGTGCAGTCCCTGCTGAGCTCACGGCAGGTGCTTAAATCCATAGACCAGACAACGGAAGCCCATTCCTCAACATCATCCCCTCCTCCGACTTCCTCAGAGGAGAAACAACACAGTTGTCTAGGCCTCTGACATGTTCAGATGGCCTCAGGCTTGGGGACAGAACCCTTTCATAGTGTATCTCCCCCATCCCACATTTATCTCAAGCTACATAAGTACCACTAGCACTTGACAGCACCCCCTTCCTTCTGGGCCAGAAGGGGACGCCGTGCTATTACATTCAGAAGTGATGAGAATCCCCTCTCCCCAAGGCTTTGCTCATTTTTTCAGACCAGCTGAAAGGACAAACTAGAAGTTGAAGGAAATAAACAAAAATCTCACCCAGTATAATCCATGAGGCTTCCCAGCTCCACCCATATAGTCATTTTTTTAACTCTTTCAACCCAAAGGTCGTCTCCATCCCCTCCCACAGGTCAAGACAGACCAAGCACCAGGGTTGGTCCAGCATGGGTTGACTCAAGGTGAAAAGAGAGCCATGTGAGCAAACAGCAGAAATGGGTCACAGAGCCACAAGGGGGCAGAGGATGGAGAGAGGGACAGGTCACAGGAAACTCTTGTCAGGAGCTGGGATGAGAGGAGAAAGCGCTTACAGGACCACCACAGAATCTCAGGGCCTAGTGCCAGAGGACAACACAAGACCCCTTGTTCAAAATTATTAGGAATCTCAGGACAGTGACAGCAGAGCATTAAGCTAAGCTGGGACCTGTGCAGGGCCGCACATCTGCGGAGCCAGCCCTGGGTGTCCGGGCTTTCCAACGATGCTCCACAAGCCCCTCCGAGCTGCCCAAGAAACGCAGACTTGAAGGGCCTGTACGTATGAGCATCAATATTACCATCGTCTCTTTTCTCCCAAAACACTGGGTTTTGCTCAGAAGATTTAGATGTGAGATGCATTTCACAGAGCAGACGTTGAAAGCAGAAGCCGCATTTGCCAACCAAGCTGTTTCTGCTCAGTTTTAAAGGCAAGAAAGAATGAACAATCGCTAAGCCTCCGACCCAGCATCGGACACGGGATCGAGCACCTTCGTGCAGACTTGTTCATAAACTTTTAGGGGAAAATGCAATTCGATATCCACTTCTTGCCAAAGTGAAGAAGCAAGGTTCGTATACTGAATTGTATTTTTCCCCTGATGACATGCCTCGTGTTCAGGGAGGGCAGGTCCAAGGTGGCCTGTTTCCCCAGGTTTTTGTTTTCCTGATAAACTTCTTGGCTCTGTCACTTAGCACCTGAGGACCACACCAGAGAGGGAGGGAAGGAGACCTCCCTCACCCAAAAGCATTTAGTTACCAGATGGGTCAGAAGGAAGCAGGAATGTGAAAGTCAGGGAGAAAGGCACTTGGTTTTTTCCGGCGGCGGGGAGGGGTACCTTTTCCGCTGGATGCAGAGCTGACGGAGGCTCCATGGCTCGAGGTGAACAGGGCAATGGGAGTCTCAATGAAGGCGGAGCTCAGCCTGGCAGAAAGAACCAGAAAACGCAAGCCAGGGGTCAGGGGCAACAGCGACTCTCTCTCGTGCTGAGCAAAAGGGAAAGAAGCTTTCTCTCCACCAAACTGCTCATGAATGATATATAATTTTACACAGATAAGCACATACACATTTACGCACAGGGTGAGGACGTAAAGGAAATAATCGTTTCTTTGGGCTCAAATCATAAACTGTGAAACATAACTATAAAAAATTGATAAAGTGGCGATTGCTTATAATCTAAAAATATCACTTCTCTGTGGGACAGAGTTTTTGGGGTTTTTGTTTGTTTTTTAGTTAACGAGTGGCCAACCCAGGCTGAAGTATTTAGGGTAAACCAGGTATAATATTTCCAACTTAAAAAAAATAATCATATATATCATATATAAATAGAGACAAAGTGATGAAGCAAGTGAGACAGAATGCAAACAACTGGTGAAGAAGGATGAAGGGTATACAGGAGCCCCTTGCTCTACTTTGCCACATTTCCATCAATTTAAAATCATATCAGAATTAGAACTTCACACAAACAAAGGCGTATCCAGTCACCTTTTTGTGAAGCCCTGCCCCCAAAACAAACATTTTCACAAGGACCACTGAATGCCAGTTCAAGGTTTACTCTTGTCAATGCATCCAGTGTTCACTGTGACACAAAGACACTGACCATCACTGGAAAAACAAAAAGAAAATCTTGCTCTTCCTGCTAAACGTTCGAGCACTCTCAGCCAAGACAGAGCACCCAGAATGCAGGAAAGAACTTTTTTTTTTAAAATCAGAATTTATTTATTTATTGTAGGTAAATAATATATTCTTTTCTTAACTTTTTATTTCAGCATATTACGGGGGTACACATGTTTAGGTTACGTATATTGCCCTTGCCCCACCTAGTCAGAGCTTCAAGCGTGTCCATCCCCCAGACGGTGTGAACCGCACCAATATACCTATCCCTTCCTCCTCCTCCCATCTGCCTGACACTCAATGAATGTTATTACTGTATGTGCACTTAAGTGCTTATCAGTTAATACCAATTTGATGGTGAGTATATGTGGTGCTTGTTTTTCCATTCTTGGGATACTTCACTTAGTAGAATGGGCTCCAGCTCTACCCAGGTAATACAAGAACTTTGTGGGCTACTTGGTGCAGGAGGGGGAGGGGCTGTCTTTGAATTCAATCTAAACCCAGAAAATTAGTAAGACTGAATTGAAAAATCACAAATTAATTTCCAACCTATTCTCTGAAGGCTATCTATAGATGTGGATATGGACATATGGACATAGCCACAGACAGACAGAGAGATACACTTAAAGAGAGAGAACTTCCCAGCTTCCCCAGCGTGAGTAAGGTTCAAGTCACAGGTCAATTACGCAGGAGACCAGACAGCCACAGTGCTGACAGCCACAAGGCTGACCCAACCAGGTGCTAAGAGTCATGATGGTGGTGGCAACGCCAGCAATACCTCTGCGCACTCCTCAGTACCAGGCGCTGTGCCAGGCACCTCCCCTGCAGCATCTCCTTAAATACTCCTTGTCATCCCACCTGCTAGGACATCGTGTCCCCAGAAACCTCTGCACAAATAGCAGACTTCTCAGCGAGGCCTCTCCTGACCACCCTACTTAAAATCTCAAGCATCCCCACTATCACCCCTCCTTGTCACTGCCCTCCTCCTGCCAGAATTCCCTCCGCAGCATGTGTCACAGGTCATGCTCCCTGTGTTACAAATGCATGCAGCATCTGTCTCCCCCCACTAGTTTTCAAGCTCCACGAGCTCAGGGATTTTTGTGTTTCCTTCCCTGTCGTGTCCCCACGGCCTAGAACTGTGCCTGGCACACAGTAGGCAGTCAACAAAGGTTTGCAAAAGGAGGAAGTGGCCAGGATGGGAACACGGACACACTCTGCCGGGCCTGCAGGCACAGGTCCCTGACCACACCTGTTGCCCTCGATCTCGATGATCCGATGATACCGGTCCAGCTCGTTCTTCAGGGTTTGCTGGGCCACTGCCAGCTGCCGGCAGTCATAGGAGGACTTCTCCAGGATCCGCTCTGTCTCCTCGATCTCTTTGCGCAGGGTTTCGATCTGCTCGTTATAAAGCTGAATCTCGTCGTCATAACAGTCGTGGGCATTTTTAATAGCTTGTTCCAGGGCTGTTGTCTGTGGGCAAAGACACACTGTAAGGAAATCCTTCCCACTCTCTGCCCAAAGGCACCGGCTTTGCCAGGACAACCTAGACTTGGCGTATGCGGTTTTATTTTGTTTGTTTCCCTGTCACTTAGAGACTAGCAGTGAGTCACTTTGGAATCCTTCAGCCAAAGAAGAAGGTGAAAACTGAGCTCCTGTCTCCTGGCACTAACATCAGCACCCTCCGGGATGAGCCCGGAAGGGAGCCTACCCCAAAAGCAATCTGAAGATGACAAACCCAGAAAATAAAAAGAAACCTACTATTGTGGAATAATATGCATAATTTTTTAAAAGTACATTCTTCATACTTTAATGAATTAGCATAGATCTAATAGCCAAAAATAACTAAAAAGATAAACACATACTAAATAGGTAAGATGCTACTTTTAGTAAAATAATTAAGGTAGAGAAAAGTTTCCTTGTCCTCATTCAGTCACTATTGTGTTTTAATTTTCTCCTGAGGGTTTTTTTTTTTTTTTTTGATGGGGGAGGAACACGGTCTTGTTCTGTCGCCCCGGCTAGAGTACAGTGGCATCATCATAGCTCACAGCAACCTCAAACTCCTGGGCTCAATTGATCTCCTGCCTCAGCCTCCTGAGTAGTTGGGACTACAGGTGCACACCACCACACCCGGCTAAGTTTTCTATTTTTTGTAGACAGTGTCTCACTCTTGCTGGTCTCGAACTCCTGAGCTCAAGCAATCCTTATGCCTTGGCCTCCCAGAGTGCTAGGATTATAGGCGTGAGCCACCACGCTCAGCTTTCCTGATTTTTGATCAGTAGAGTTACATTTATGTTTTGGTAGTTAAAATGTGTGTGTGTGCGCGCACACACGCACACACTTGTGTACACGTAAAATAATGTCAGGGAAACACTATCTATATACTAATGCAGAGCAAGTAAAATTTAAGGCAGGAAAATAGAAAGAGGTAGTTTCACATTCACTTTAAGAGCTTGTTGACAGTGCATAAACTCTCATAAATGTACAGTTGCACGTCACATGACAGCTCAATCAACAACAGACTGCATATAAGACAGCCCTGTAAGATTATCATGGAGCTGAAAAATTCCTGTCACCTGGTGACGCTGCAGCCATTGTCCTGTCATAGAGCGCTGCACTAGGCACACGTTTTGGTGACGATGGTGTAAACAAACCTGCTGGGCTGCCAGCTAAATGAAAGTCTAGCACACACAATCATGTACATACAGAATATTTGATAACGATGATAAATGACTGTGTTACTATTTATGTATTTACTATATTATACTTTTTATTGTTATCTTATCGGGCACTCCTTCTACTTATAAAAATAAAAAAAGTTTCCTGTAAAACAGGGTCACGCCAAGCTGGCAGCAGCCTCCTACATCTAATGTTTCCCTGCATCTCTTGATTGCAACATTTTTTCTCGTGCTTGATTTAAGTATTATTACAAAAAAGTTTTTAAAAATGGAAATGTTTATACAGCAAAAAAGTTACAGTCAGCTCAGGTTAATTTTATTATTGAAGAAAGGAAAACATGTTTTTACAACCTGAGGATCGCTTCCGTGTACATTGTTGACAAAGTCTGCAGTAGTACAAGGTCACATCCCGGCCTTCACGTTCCCTCCCCACTCACTCCCTGACTCACCCAGATCAACTTCCAGTCCTACAAGCTCCATTCATGGAAAGTGCCCTATACAGGTGAACCTTTTTTTTTCTTTTTTTTCTTTTATACCGTATTTTTACTGCACCTTTTCTACGTTTATATTTAGAAATGCTTAGATACACAAAGACGTACCATGGTGTTACAATCGCCTGCAGGATTCAGTACAGTCACCTGCTGTACAGGCTTGTAGTCTAGGAACAATAGGCCACCCCATTTAGCCCGGATGAGTAGTAGGCTATGCCATCTAGCTGTGTGTAAGTCACTCCATGACGTTCACACAACAAAACTGCCTAACGACACATTTCTCAGACCGTATCCCATTATTGAGTGACACATAACTCTACTTATTTACCAGCTTAATCTCTGTAGTTGTGGCTCTTTTGCAATTTCATTCTCAAGGAGAAAAGAATTTGACATGCATGCTCCTCTAAAACAAACAAAAAACCCCACTTCCACCTAGAGCAGCACTTCTGAAACTGCAGTGTGCATTAGAACCGCCTGAGCGTAAGATTCGGATTCTGACTCAGGGATGGGGTGAGGCCGGGGATTCTGCATTTTTAATCAGCTCCTGCATGGGGTTGATGGTGCTGATCCTCGGGCCACACTCTGAGTCACCAGGGGCCAGACAGGTATCTGCAGGCAACATCATGTATGTCCTCTATGAGGCATTTCCTACATCGAGGCCTAAATATGCATATAGGACACCCTGGAGGACCATCATTCCTAGCCTAAGCCAACTCTCCACTTTGTAGAGGTCTGGCCTTGGGATAGTGAAGTTCCCTAAGTGAAAATGTAGCCTACAAAGATGTTCAGGAATGTATCTGTTGCATAAGGAAAGAGGAGGGAGGGAAGAAAATGTACATATACTAAACACTTTGGGAAGACTTCTGTCCAGCCCATGTCATCCCTTTGTCTGTCCCACTCCATCCATAGGGAGTGTCCTGGCAGCAATGTGACCCCATTCTCCTGTCCAGAGCTATGGAACCAGGGGTAGACCTGACCCGGGCTGGCCTATCCTATGCTCTGTCTCCTGGGAATTTGGAAAGGGATCTGAGCAGTAGCAGCAAGTAGATGGCAGGTTCTGGACCACCAGGACACACAAGCTGGGGCCTGCGGCTGCCGTTCTGGAGTGGCGATCTTGCACAAGTGCATGGAGAAGCTGAGCAAGGCAATTCTTCAGAGAGGCAGAGACATGCAGCCATAGCGCAGAGACAAGCAGAAGTCAGAGAGAGCCCGTGGCAAGAGAAGGAAGAGGAGGGGAGGGAGACAGAATGAGTGGCTGCCTCAGATCCTGGGTCCTGCTGCACCTGCTCTCGGATTTCATACACTGCCTTTTAACCCTGCCCCTTTGAAAAGAAAAGTAAGCACCTTTCCAGTGGAGAAATCTGGCAGTACTGAAGACACAACGTCCCTTCCATTGGGTTCTTGCCAAAAATGCACAGCCTCCATCTAACCCTGAGAAAACATCGGGGAAACCCAAATGGAGAGACATTTCACAAAATAACTGGTCTGGACCCTTCGAAAGCATCAAGGTCACGAAAGACAAAGACAGACGGAGGAAGTGTCCCAAACTGGGAGACACAAAAGAGATGTGACAACTAAGTGTGGGTAGGATCAGAAAAACCATCAGTGGGGTAACTGGTGAGATTTTAGTCTATGAATAGGATGGCATCGTTGTTAATTTCCTGGTTTTCGTCATTGTCCTGTGGTTATTAGGTGTTAACATCTGGGGAAGATGGGTGAAGGGTGTCTTGGAAACCGCTGTGCTATTTTTGCAATTTTGCAGAAGTCTAAAATTATTTTTCAGAATAAAACAAGAGTGCCCTTCCTGTTTCGAGTGGTTTGATCGGGTTTCTGTTCCTCATAAAAAAATCTCGGTTCAGTCACCTGTAATATTGAATACCAAGCCACACCCACTAACTCCTGGGGCAGCCACACCTTCCTATCCACACGCTCTAGGAAACTCTCCGGAGAAAGGAGGGAATTCACAAGACCCCTTTGAGGCCCGAATCTCAGAGAAGCATTGGAATTTCATGGGGGGAGTGTAGGGGGCTGTAGGTGATATAAAAGAAGCCATATGTCGGGGAATGGGGACTCTCTCACTTTTCTATGTTTGAAATGTTTCATAATAAAGAGTAAAAGAAAAAATTATAATACATACGAAGAGAATCTATTGTCCCCTTTGGGTATGAAGACCCCATCCCAGAGAGGGAGTAATGATCTGTGCCCACGAGTTCTAACAGGGGTCAGCTCATCAAACTTAACAACAACCTTTTTGGGGAGGGAGGGGCTATTATTATTCTCACTTTACAGATGAGGAAACTGAGGCACACAGGCAAAGTGGCTTGCCCATAAATACCACAGCAGAATTCAAACCCCCCTGTACAGGGTCTGAGGCCATAGACCCCCCCCATCCCCGGTCTCAGCCTCCTCCCAGCTGCAGACAAGTGTGCAAGCACACTCACAAACGCAAACACACACGCACGCCCAGGGCCCCTGGAAAGCTCCCCCTTCCCACAAATCAGCAGGCAGTCACCGCTGGCCTGTTTCCAATGAAGACACAGGAAACGCGGTGTGACCCACACAGAGACCCCTTCATGAGGGTCTTCACTTAGCACACTTTTACACAGTAAACAGAGTAACAACGGGTTGTCATAAATTGAAAAATCAGAGACTAGAAAAGTCACATATAATCTTCCTACCCTACAGCCAAGCACAATCTTTATTTCATCTCATGACTTGATAATTTATAGTTTTTTTTTTTGTGGTAGTGGTGACTGGTGGGTGAGTGGTTTTTCTTTTTTTCTTTCATTTGTGTGTGTATCTGCATCCTTTTGAAGAAAGAGGCGTGTTTTAAAGGCTTGTTGTCCTGTGCTGGGCTGTGTGGGAGGAATTCCGGCCCGGGCGGGAGGCGCCACGCAGGACTGCAAGGCAGGGTCCCACCTCCGCAGGGTGATGCTCTATGTGATCCCTCTGGATCAACCCAGACCCCACAGCACCCCGTGAAGGGACGACTTGGTTTATAAAACTGGAAGGGTGTCTACAGCAATGTGGTTTTTATAGCTCAGCCAGGGGTGGGGAACCTGCAGCCACAAGGCCACATGTGGCCCTCCAGATGCCCGAGTGTGGCCCCGCCACCTAATCCAAACGTCACAGAACAAATCCCCTTAGCAAAAGGATTTGCTACCTAAAATTTGGATTCCGCCAAAAGGC
>CAUYRT010096408.1:0-12111 GCA_963574885.1 Lepilemur ruficaudatus
TATATACTATTATCTTGTCTTTATCTTTTAATATATTTACTTATTTTTTGTTAATTTAAAATTTGAAACTTAATATTCAAGATGGAAATTTATGTATTGTATTTTGTCAAGATTTCTATTTTCTTAGTTCATATGCTTAAAATAGGAATTATTGGTAATAAAGTTTATCAAGACTCAATATATACAGAAAATATTATTTTAGGATTACAACAATTAAGTTCCCAATGTTTTATATAATTGCCCATTTAACCATACCCTTGCCAGTACTACCTAAATTTTCCACCTCTATAGAAAAATGACTAAATTTAATAATCTTTAAAAGAAATAAAGGATATTTTCACAAGATTTTTAGGAATCAGCTTTGTTGAGTAAATTATATGTTTATGGTTTTTTTTCTCCTTCTTTAATGCTTCTCAGATGCAGCTGAGATGAGCTGAAATTCATCATATATAATATTCCAGGTGATGGCCCATTATCACTATGAGTCCAATCAAAGGCTCTGTCTTTTAAATTTTGTCATTGTTTTTAATGCTATTCCCTATTTTGTTCCCAGTCCTCATCATAAACCCCCTTTATAGTGTTTTGGGTATGTTTATTTTTTTGATATCCTTAAAAATTATAAAATATTTTTGTAAATGTACAATTAATTTATATAAATAGCATTGTGTTATACACCTCATTCTTTTTTCTACCTTTCCCCCTTCAAACACTATAAACTTTTTTGAAGGTATGTTTATCATTTAGTCTCTTTGTCTAATTCATTTGTATGACTTTGTTTTTTAAAATATATTAATCATTTAGGAGTAATCAGTTAGAAGTAAGTTTTAGGTTCTTGCTTTTAATATCTTGTAAAAAAAGTATAAAAAAGTGATGAAAACACACCCACACCCATATCCACATTCACACATACAATGTACTATTTATAAATCAAATGAAAGAGAGGATTTATTTATTGCACAAAGTTTTCCTAAACCAAACATGGAATATTGCTATATTGAATAACTTACTAGATAGCAACTATTTTCCTAAATTATAACTTAGTATTTAATATTTTTCATTGAGCCAGTTTTTTGAGTAACACAAAGTCGTGTTTCTAAAACCACATCATATGAAAAAGAGGCCCTTTTTACTGTCTTTTAGGTGAATCACTTTGCTCTATATTGAGCAACACACCCTACATGAGCAACTGATCTGCTTCTCATTTCAACTCATTCATTTTTCTTATGAATAATGGAAATTTCCTCTAGATTTCTGCAATAGATTGACTGCAAGTAAAAGTTTGAGATATTATGCTTTTACATATTTTTGGCTGTTTATTTGATATATGACTTCTTATGAATTTTTGTTGAAAGTGTGGAGTAGTATTAGGAAATGGGAATTAGATGCTATTGTATAATGGAATAACAATTTTATTCAATATTTTAATTGGAGAAATATCTTCTGTCATAGGCACCATAAATGTCTAATGTCACATAATCCATTAAACCTTCATGTGAAACCTGCACTGTTATGAGTATCAACAGAACATATACAGGTCATCCAGATAGTCCATAAAGTGAGTTCTATCAATCAAAACTCACCAATTCTCTGTTGATGTGCCTTTTACCCACTAGATTAAGTGTATGGTAATTCTACAAAACTGTAATTAATAGCTGATTTGTTATTTTATAACAAACATTGATCATTTGTGAAAAAGACATAATTTCCCTCCTATATTTTCAGAATTGTATCTATTAATAATTTTAGCATGATGCATATTCTCAATGGCTTATTTAAAGTAGGGGTTTTAATTTTCTCATGTCACAAAAACTTTGGAAGTAGGCAGTCCAGGACTAATAAGGCAGCTCCACAATGTCAATAGGCAGCCACGAGTGGTTACTTCACCTCCTACATTGCTTGAATTTTAAGAATATTCTAATTAAATTTAGTTTTATTATGGCTAAATATTGCTTCTAAAGTAGTAATAGAAAAATCTTTCAATTTATTAACATCCAATAGTCTTAAAATGTATATCAATTAGCTGCAATGCTGGCAAATTAATTTTATCATTTAAAAATTCAGTTAGAATCTATTTGTTCGACAAAAATATGGGGTGATAAACTTAATTGATATTCCAAGTACAGAAAATTCTATTTATTGTACTCCATTAGAATTCCAAGCAACAAGTGCAAGAATACTATTTCTTTACTCTCTAAAACAGAATCAAGAAAATTTATAAATACATTTTGTCTGGAGTATCATTTCTATGCTTTCTGAATGTAAGCATTTGATGGCTAATTTACTAACATTTACAGTATGCTAGATACTGTGTCAGAACATCTATAGTCTATTTGGAAAGATATTCAGTTTAAAAAATCATTTGAAGTATGGAATTTCTAGCAACCATAATTACAAGGTACTGAAGGACTCTATTATACATAAGCTAGTCAGGGGATGATAAAAAGCTTAAATGTTACATCCTCAGTTGCTGTCTATACAGATGGCCTGTGATTTATGTGAGGTTACATCCTGATAAACCCATACTAAGTATCTTAAGGCAAAGATGCCCTTAATACATCTAACCTACCAAATATCATAGCATAGCGTAGCCTACTGTAAACGTGCTCAGAACATGTGTATTAGCCTAAAACTGAGCAAAATCATCTAATACAAAGTCAGTATTTATAACAAAGTGTTGACTATCTCATATAATTTATTGAATACTGTATTGAAAGTGAAAAGCAGCAGGGTTGTGTGAGTACTCAAAGCATGGTTTCTACTGAATGCATATTACTTTTATACCTTCAAAAAGTTGAACAATTATAAGTCAAACCATTGTATGTTAAGTACTGTCTATATTAAAAATAGGTTTTCTTACAAATATAAAATAATAGAATAAAATGAAATACATCTTTCTAAATGCATTATTTTCCACATGATAAATGATTACCTTCTTTGTAGTTTGATAGTCACATCTATCTGTAATAGATAATTCCATAGCAAAAGCTGTGAATGATTCTTCTTCTGTGTTATCACCATGTTTCGCTCAAATTCTCTCTAACAATTTTGATTGTTTCCATTTGCTAAAAGTTAGATATTATGTCTTTCATTTATTATGGTCCCAATAGCTATGACATTTCTGAGATTATAGTAGATGTTTGAAAGTGAATGATTGAAAAACTAAAAGAATTGATTGGTGAAGGGCGTTAGAGTTCTGGATTGATAAAAGGCAAATGAGCTGACAAGTAGCTGGTAGTCCAAGAAAAAGCTTTTTAATAACTAGTAAGGGGAAGAGATACTGACTCTAGTATGATTTTGGACTCATGCCATCCATATTTCTCATTAGACATCCAGCGAAGACTCAATTATTTATGCTAATGGACTCTGTGGGTAATTTAAAATAATTTATTACTAAGGCCATGAAATACATTTTTGTACTTACAGAAGAATACGAGGAACCGAGTGTGAGAAATTTATAATTTATCAAAATATTGAAATACATCTTGACAATTTTACCCAAGAGAAGCTGGAAATACAATACTACACACACACGTATATATAAATACACACACACACATATATATATATAAATACACACACACACATAAATACACACACAGATGAAAACAGGCTGAATTAAAAAAGTAGGTGAAAGATGAAAAAAATGGTCTATATTGCACTCGTTTTCATGATCGTCCATCTTTGAATTATTGTAATTGTATAAAATAAGCAATGCAATCATTGCTGCCTATCTTTCCTCTGATACACTATGTCCTGTTACCCACCTCCCTGCTCCCTAAAGCCTGGGCCACTTGCTTTTGTCTTTTCAATACTGCCTGGTTCTGATTGAAACTTTATTATTGCCATTGCTTTCAACTTCTGTATCTCTTTTTCCATCATAAGTTCTAGTATAATGAGGAAGGTTACCACTGAACTTCGTGTTGCGGACGCCCTTTTTACCAGAGCATTTGTAATCACTTTGGTTAGTAGAGAATCCTACAAGTCCTCCTCTCATACACAGTCAGGTTCTGATCTTCCGTAGTATTAATATATCCACAGTAATATCCCTATTTCTTTGCCATGATGGTTCTGGAATTGCTAATTCATGTAATGTAGGCAAGTCATTGCTTATCAATAACGATATTAAAAATATGTTAACACTGTCTCCTGTTAACTTGTCCTTTCTGGTCCATTAAATCCCATATCATAGGTAAGTGTTCCCATAAATTTGATTCCATAGGTTCTTTGGCATATAATCCCTCTCCTTCCTTAGAAGGTGTAGAACTTCCTCTTTCTGGATGATAGAATTTAACCTTTGTTATTGGTCAGGTATTATCTCTTCATGAGGGTGAGTTGTCAGATTTGAAGTTCTTGTATATAAGGTAGAATCTAAGAATTCAAGTTTCTCAACCGTATCTACTCAAATATTTTCATCCCAAGTCTTTTGATACCTTTTATTCTTTGTTGGTGCCCTTATTTTGGCATAGGAAATCTGTAGAAGCTGACAATTCAACCCTCTCTGAAGGACTGCTACTTTTTCTGTTACTAACCTGAACCTAATCTTTTATTCTGTCTGTTCTCCTGGTTACAGGAGATTAAAGTTTTATAATAGCCACCAAAAAATCCCTCCAACATTTTGCTTTGAATTTGTGACTAATTATGCTTAGCCTGTTATTAGCTCTCATCAATGAATCAACAACACACAGCAATTTCATTGTCCTTAGACTTAACATTTCCTTAATGCCTCTTAGATATATATCAGAGGTATTGCATCATCCAGTGTTTTCACTTTCACCAATGAAAGTTTAACAACTGCCTTGCTATAGCTTGACAAGGACTATCAGTACTCAATCTCTAACCAGGTACGAGGCCCTCATCACCCACCAGAAAGGGATCTATATCCAAAATCTCATTGTAGAGTCCGCCTTGTAGGGTCAACTTTCGGTACTGCCTGTCTAAGATTTGGTTTCCTGGCAACAGATAGAGGGCTGCATGTAAAGGTTTATTAGGCAGTCTTGTGGGTAGATACACCAGTAAAGAAGTGATAAAAGTAGAATTGGGTGGAGGAGAAAGATGACATACAATGTTGCTACAATTTAGTCCTCAGCGCTGGAATGACACTTCAGAATTCACAGTTGAGGCAGAGAAGCTAAGACTTTTCATCTCTCATTAACCAGTCATTGGCTGCAGGCCATCTCTTGAGATAGGTGGAACTTTGAATGAGCCAATTCTCTGAAGCAAAGAATAATGAGCAATGAGGAGTACAGTTTTGACCAAGCTAGCTGTTGGGTGTATTGGTCAATAATAGGAAGTCTGGGTAGAATACAACTTTATTTAAAACATATAAGAAATAACATTAATATAACATGAACAAAGATAAATTTAATAAAACCCACGAATAATTATAAATCACATAGATGTTAATTTCTGTTAAGTCAATAAAGTAGCCACGCACGGTGATGCACACCTGTAGTCACAGATACTTATGAGGCTGAGGCTGGAGGATGGCTTGAGCCCTGGAGGGTGCAGTGAGCTATGATTGTGCCACCGCACTCCAGCCTAGGGGACAGATGAGTTAGACCCCATCTCTAAATCAATCACTCAATCAATAAAGTAAGCAGCAATGTGAAATAACTGAAGCAACACTTGGTGGTGATATATTTCTAACTTGCTACACATCATGTATAGCTTACAAAGTTATTAATATTTAACCTATGATAATCATCTCCCATTTGTCTAATAACAATTGTATTCCTAATTTAAAATGAAGATTCAGTATTGGTGATGAAAATAATAGTTTTATTTTGCAACTAGTTGTACAAAATTAACTCTGAGTAAAAGTTAAAGTAAGACAAGTTTGCGTCCCTTGCCTTTTTCAGCAGTAGAGATCCTGTGGATAAAAGTTATAATTTTAACAAAAATTATTCTAGTATGTTTACTATTTTATCATCTTTCTTTCTAGGTGGTAGTGAATATTATATAAGAAAAATGTTACTGGACAGATTTTGGGGGAGAAAACTATATATATATATATATATAAGTACATATATAAAACTGTAGTTTAGAAACTATATATTTTAAAAACTATGTATGGTTATAAATATATGTATATATGGAGGTAATATCAGCCTTCTTATTCCAAGCTGAAAAATTATGCTTCTGTGTACTTCAAGAAAAAAGAAAGATATTTTCCACCTTCAGGTCTTAAAATTGTGATATTTTCTAGACTATGATACTATTAATAAATAGCATTTTGAAACAGGAAATAACACATCCTTGTTTCCAAAGTTCACCATACTTCCAGCCTTCCCCCTTCCCCTCAAATAACCAAGATAAAGATTCTGATCTTCCCATTTTCTCTTCTCTTAACAAATCACAATTAAGCATAGGCAGCAAGAAAGAGTTTCCTTGAATGGGAGATAAAATCCTTGGTAGAAAATTTTACAATAATCTGTACAAATTTTCCTTGCAAGCAATGTAGACACTACTTTAATCCACTATGCAATTTTATTAGATTTCAATTTACTGTCGCCATAATGATGAAAATGTCATCAAAGAAATTGCGATAATTTGGTATTTACATTTGTTACATATTTTGATGAGTGTGCTACATATATATATGAGAGCTTTTAAGATAGGAAATAAAAAGATTTCAGTTTTAAGTGCCCTAATCTCCCACTTAATAAAAACATGTTGTTATCCAATGGTGAAAAATTCTTTAGACATTTTTCTCTCTTTTGTCTATGGAAATGTCTTTCTCTTCATAATCATTGCAAAATATGGATGTGAATATTTAGTCATGAACTATATGAAATAAAGGTAAAATACATTTTTAAAGTAAAAAATACAGTTATTACGGGAAAAAAACCCAAGATTAAACATTGCATAGCTAATTAGTTTTAAAAAATCAATATCCTTACATACTAATCACTGATGGTAATTTCTTTACAAACTGGTAGCAATCAAATCAGCCTGCAAAAGCAGTTCCTAAGAACTGCCCGTTTCCCATGTCTTGTTACTTAGAGGAAGGCATGACTGATACAGATTGAATAACTTTCACTACTGTTCTGATATCTGCCTACAAAATCATCAGCTTCAATACTTGAAATAGGCTAATAAGAAATTATTGCAAAAAGAAATGCAGATTAGGGACCCATTGCATGACCTGCTTGAAAAGCTGTTTCAAATACTAAAGGTTGTGTTATTATAATTATTTTCCCTTTGAAATCTGTTTCTTTTCCTTTACAGGAGAATGGTTATAAGGCAAAACCAATAAAATTTCAACGAAGTTGACAATCCAGGTATTTGGCTATTTTCTTCACTATTTATATTGAAAGCACAGTTTGTACTATTTCCTCTTCATTCATGAGAGTCTTTTTCTTTTCTATTCTTTCACAGTATGAACACTATTCATCATATAATCTATTTAAGCAAACGTTTATATGAGCATAATCTTAATTTGAAACATTAAAATATATTAATACTTATGCTATATGTGAAGAAACTGAGATTTTGAAAAGATGACAAGCAATTAAATGTCTGCACGAAGAATATAATAATTACTGAGCCAAATTGCAAATCGTGCCTGACTTTCAGTTGGCTTTGTTTTCTGAGAACTACCACTAAAACATAGTCTAATGGGACAAAGATATTCTTTGTGATCACTAAGACCTGAGGTCGTTTCTTGGTTCCAACAACTCCTGGCTGAATAAAGTTTGTTAACCTTTTAGAACATCAGTTTGTTTTTTACTAAAATATTCAAATTAACACTGTCTTCCTTGCTTTATGTTTTGAAGATCAGTAAACATGTGTACAAGGCCTTTACATAGTGCATACAAAATACCGTGGGCTAAATTCAGGTTACTATTATTACACCATGGTTTGATTCTTAAATTCAAAGAGAGGTAGAGATAGTATTCAAAAAGCAACAGTTGAGTAAATAGACCAAATACAGTCGTATCAAGTATCAGAGTTTAAAAAGATGTATCAATGGTGATTTATTTAAATTTATATTTATATACTATATATAGTATATTCTGTGTATGGTATATGTAAATATATACATATATGTAAATATATACATATGTATATGTATAGTATATTCTGTGTATTGTATATGTAAATATGTACATATTTGTAAATATATACATATGTATATGTAAATATATCATACATACATATACATATACATATTTACATATACATCACAACATATATCACATGTACATATACACACAATAAATTTAAAGTTGTTTAGTAGTTATAGTTATTATGCATACTATATAATGCCTGTGTGTGTATGTGTGTGTTTGTGTGTGTAATTTAAGGAGGAGAGAAAGGAAAATTGTTATGGCCCCTGCTGAAAAAGCATCTTCTAACAGGCAGTTTTCAACAATTAAAATGTCTTTTAAAATATCCTGCCCTAGCTCAATAGTAAGACAGCAAAATTTAGGGAGTTATCTTTTCTTAGTCCTGAGCCCTAAAAAGGAAGAGCTAATTATCATCTTAACATTTTGTATAGTTCTGCCTAACTTTTATCATGTATAGTAGTACACTTTCCCCTTTTTTTTCAGGCTATCACTAAATAGCCTTTAGCTAGGCTATGAAAATGGTAAATTGAGTTTGACCCTACCAGGGACTGTGCACTGAGATGGTTGGATATCACAACATCTGTGTAACAAAAAGCAGAATTGTAACTTCTCTTCAAGATATCTAATCTATTGAATTGAAAAGAATTCAAATGATTCATAAGTGCATTCACTAAATGAATATTTATTCTCTGTTCTGAAACTACTAAATAAGAAGTCAATATAGTCACTATCCATGAAATTCCAATTATAAATTTACATTTCAGTAAGGACATTCTGTCTATCCCAATGGCTGTTAAAAAAAAATCATGCTATAGCTGCTTTCACAAAGCTGTCCCATAAAATGTTATTGGATATGTAAAGAAAATATATTACCCTTGGTGTTTTTCTCTGTATGGAAAATTTTTCCTCTTACTGGCAGCAATTCCTTTAAGATTTTCTTCCAAGAAATTACCTCTAAGGACTTGTACAGACTGCATTGCAAGTGATTAAGTCTATGAGAATATAAACATTTAAAAAAATGTATTGCAAAACAAGTAAAACTCTAAACAGCAATAGAACACCACAGTTTTTTAGAAATGTACTGACTTATGGCCTTTTGGACTGGAAAAATAGATTTCATATCATGCTCCAAAGACTACAAAGTTAAATCCTGTTGACTTTTGTGTATCAGTTCAGTGAGGTCCAAGTTTAAGTATCCCTAGATAACATAACCACTGCCATTCAATTTGTAGTACATTTTTTCTAGATCAAATTTTTACAGATCATATTCTCAGAAAGATTAATTTTAGAAAACAGAGAAAAAGTAATTTTAATGTTAAATTATATACCATAAAAACCTAAATTGATTGATATTAAAAATGCCTATGTCTACCAAACCAGTAATGATTTTATACATCCAAGACTTGTTGCTGGTACCTTAAGTGGTATAATACATTTGAAAATATGTCTAAATATCTAGGTTAGCTATTGACATTCTCAAAAACCAAGGTCAAAACTTTTAACAGTCCTCCTTTTTCTTTCATTTTATAGATCTTTTCCAGTTTAGGTTTAGCAGCTATTAATACTTATGAGATGTACATTTTATATTATTATTGATTATTTGAAGACAATTTTGTATGAAAAGTACTGATAAAGGGATTTTGTTGTTTTAAGCTGTCAAAAAAAGTGTCCCTGCATTGAGATGACAGTGTTGCTATTCAATATGAATCAGCTTTCTTGACTCCTCCGGAGCACGATGCCAGTTAGCAAGAAAGATGGGTGTTGTTAGACTACAAGCCCCTTGAATAATTTTCACTGATTGTTTCTAACAGCATCAACAGTTGTATCCATTTAAATTGCAATAATTGGATTACTGTTTAAAGTCAAAGAACACTTGCATATGCCAATAGTGTTGTTTTGTTTTTTCTTTTTTTTTTTCAGCATTGTGCAAACAAGCAAACAGAGACTCAGAAAATATATCTAAGTTACACAGTATCAGAGCTACTATTTAAATCCAAGTCAACATGATTTTGAAACAGAATTGCTCTCTTGTTTAACCTACTCAGGCTTATAAATTCAGCCACACAATACCCTATTTCTATTTATCGTTATTTATAAACATACTCAAGGCTTTGCCCTGCTAAAAGCAAACAGAAAGAAAAATATCTTTAACCTGTTCCCAAATGGATCCACGCTTTAGAAAGACCGTTGCAATCACAATTGTGTTTGTTGTGATATCAGTCTACACTTCTCTCTTGTCTGGTTCAACCTAGAAAAACATGGCTTTACACTCAAATTTCTGTTTAAATTCCTTTTGTAGACATCAACTACAGTCTCTGTTTCAGTATTACTGTATCATCTTTATGTAGCATTTATACTACTAATCCTTCGTTCTTTTTAGAAAGTCTCTTAGAATCCATAATATCAGTCCTTTCTGATTTTCTTTCTACCTTTATAAACATCCTTTTACTCCATTTCACAATTTTTTTCAGTTCCTTTGACTTTGGTCCCCTTTCCTGCTTGTATGGTAACGCTCTTCCCGTGAGTACTGTAAACATCCAAGGACTTTTCCCTGACTTACAAATTATCCTATCAGGACAACCTGCCCTCATTAAAGCAAAGTCCCTACTTTCCCCTTCTTTTCCTAGCAAGGAAATCATCCCAGATAACAGAGAAAAGATCAAGCCAAATTCAAAATAAATGTATAGGGAAAGTTTTGAGGTTGAATTTCAGCAGTAGTTTTGGCTATGATCATTTCACAATCACCCCTCCTCTAACTGAAATTCAAATCTATAGAAAATAAAACAAAAATTCAATTGTTGTCATTGTACCCAATAAACTCACTCAGCTATGTAGTGACACTGCCGACTGGAAAGCAAGTGATAACCAAACTTTAAAAAATATGCACATAATTCACTATTTGCAGAGAGATTCAGACTTAGTTTTTCAGATTTTATAACCCTGAAGCCAGATGGTACTGACGGTAAAGTGTTTGGGAAAGAATTAACTTGTAAGGGCCAGAATAAAGAGAGGATTTTAGTTGAAGCTAAAAAAATGTAGCCCAAGTTGTAAGATAATTTCTTACTTTCTCTTTTTTCCCCAATTAATTGGAGGATTTTATTCTAAAACAATTTATTTGAGGATATCTTACGTCATATTGACCAGTTCATCTAACCACAACACTATCTTATATAAATGTTTCATGAATTTATTTCTGGTAGTTACTCAGAAAAGAATATTATATCTCCCTCAGATATGCCCTGGCCCTTGCTACCTCGTTTTTCTCAATCTTCTTTGTTCTCTAACTGCAGACCTACTACCATCATATCTGTACTTATAATTGCCATTGCCAAGCTTATCAAGGTAAAATGATGATGGATGTCTGTGGAAACGTTGTTTGAAACAATATGTTTTTACTATTCGTTAACTCTCAACTGTTTGTTAATTTTGTACACTTTTATTTTTGAAAAAAATATAACACAAAGCAAAACAAATAAATAAACAAAAACAAAAAATCATTCCCTCATGACATAGAAGAGCCTTGGGCAACAAAGAACTTGAACTAAAGGCATATTTTTAAATAAATATATTGAAATTTACAAAATGAAATGTTAGAGTAATTAATTTAATGGAGATTTGATTGGTATCATGTCTGCCATTATGACTGCAACTTAATTCAACGGAGTGTAGAAAATGTTACAATGTCAAACCAATAGTCATACGACAACTTAAGCCTTAAATATGATTAAAAAACAGTAACCAGGCCGGGCGCGGTGGCTCACGCCTGTAATCCTAGCACTCTAGGAGGCCGAGGCGGGTGGATAGCTCAAGGTCAGGAGTTCAAGACCAGCCTGAGCAAGAGCGAGACCCTGTCTCTACTATAAAATAGAAAGGAATTAATTGGACAACTAAAAATATATGTAAAAAAAAAAAAATTAGCCGGGCATGGTGGCGCATGCCTGTAGTCCCAGCTACTTGGGAGGCTGAGGCAGAAGGATCGCTTGAGCCCAGGAGTTTGAGGTTGCTGTGAGCTAGGCTGATGCCACAGCACTCTACAGCCCGG
>CAUYRT010096411.1:0-23645 GCA_963574885.1 Lepilemur ruficaudatus
GTGGGTGGATAGCTCAAGGTCAGGAGTTCAAGACCAGCCTGAGCAAGAGCGAGACCCTGTCTCTACTATAAATAGAAAGAAATTAATTGGACAACTAAAAATATATGTAAAAAATTAGCTTGGCCATCATGGTGCATGCCTGTAGTCCCAGCTACTTGGGAGGCTGAGGCAGAAGGATTGCTTGAGCCCAGGAGTTTGAGGTTGCTGTGAACTAGGCTGATGCCACGGCACTCTACAGCCCGGGCAACAGAGTGAGACTCTGTCTCAGAAAAAAAAAAAAAAAAGAAGATAGACTAATGGCCAATAAACATATGAAAAAATGCTCAATGTCTCTAATCATCAGGGAAATGAAAATTAAAACCCCAATGAGGTATCACCTAACTCCAGTGAGAATGGCTTTTATCAAAAAGTCCCAAAACAACAGATGCTGGCATGGATGCAGAGAGAAAGGAACACTTATACACTGTTAGTGAGACTACAAACTAGTTCAAATTCTGTGGAAAGAAGTATAGAGATACCTCAGAGAACTAAAAGTAGACCTACAATTTGATCTAGCAACCCCACTACTGGGTATTTACCCAAAGGAAAAAAACACATTTTATAAAAAAGACTCTTATACTTGAATATTTACAGCAGCGCAATTCATAATCACAAAGATGTGGAATCAACCTAAGTGCCCATCAAGACATGAGTGGATTAATAAAAAGTAGTATATGTACACCATGGAGTATTAACCATAAAAAAATGGTAAACTAATACTTTTTGTAACAACCTGGATGGAACTGGAGACCATCCCCCTAAGTGAAGTGTCAGAAGAACGGAAAACAAACACCGTATGTATTATTAAATTGGAACTAAATGATCAACACTCATGTGTACATATGGTAGTAATCAAACAGGTGGCAGGGGGATGGGTAAATTCACACCTCACAGGTACAATACACACTTTCTGGGCGATGGACACACTTATAACTTTGACTCAAACTGTACGAAAGTAATTCATGTAACCAAAACATCTGTACCCCTGTAATATTCTGAAAAAATAAAAAAATTTTGTAGATACACAGTCTTGCTTTGTTGCCCAGGCTGATCTCAAACTCCTGGGCTCAAGCAAGCCTCCTGCCTCAGTCTCCCCAAATGCAGGCATTACGGGTGTGAGCCACTGTGTCTGGCCAATTGTACTCTTTGATGCATAAAAGTTTTAAACTTTGATGTTGTCCCATTTGCCTATTTTTGCTTTTGTTTTCTGTGCTTTTGGTGTCATATCCAAGAAATCATTGCAAGTCCAATGTTGTGAAGCTTTTCTCTCATGTTTTCTTCTAGGAGTTTTATAGTTTTAGGTCTTTAATACACTTTGAGTTAGTTTGTATGTATACTGTAAGATAAAGATCCAACTTTTCTTTTGTATGTGGACATAAAGTTTTCCCAACATCAATTGTGAAGAATTGTCCTTTGAAGAATTATCCCCATTAAGTGGTCTTGGTCTTGTCAAAGATCATTTGACCACATATACAAGGGCTTTTTTTTTTTTTTAAAGACTGTATTTTATAGCAGTTTTAGGTTCATAGCAAAATTGAATCATATACTCCCTATACCACCCACACACTAATTTGCTTTATTCAAGCTTCCTGATGTACAAATTTAGATTACTAATTTTTAAACTTTTTTCCAAATATATACATTGAATGCTACGGATTTCCCTCTAAGCACTACTTCAGCTGCATCCCACAAATTCTGATAAGTTGTATTACCATTATTTTTTAGTTCAAACTATTTTCAAATTTCTATTGATCTCTTCTTTTATCTAGAGGTTTAGAATTATGTTGATCAGTTTCCAAATATTTATGGAAATTTCTATTTTCTTTATTTCTCTAGTTTAACTCTATTGTGGTTAGAGATGGTACTCTGATTTCAATCTTCTTAAATTTGAGATTTGCTCTATGGTCCTGCTTCATAAACTGGATTTTGTTTGTTATGCTGAGAAAATTACGTTGCCAGAGTATGAATTTTTTCTTTTTCTGCTTTAGTTATGTAGAGAGTCCAGTGTGGTGGTTCCACACTAAGTTCTGAAATCCTAACCAGTACTGTATTCATCTGGAGGTCCTCTAGGCTTACACTACAGCGAGGAGGATACAGCTAAAGCTGAGTAGTCTTCAGCAGCATCGCGACTTTTTAGAAAGGCCTTTTCCCCTCACAGAAGAGCAGGGTGGAACATTGACGTGTGAGGCCTCTACAGCAGCGGTCCCCAAACTTTTTGGCACCTGGGACCAGTTTCATGGAATATGATTTTACTATGGGCGGGGGACGGGGGAGCGGAGCTCAGGTGATGCAAGCAATGGGGAGCGGCTATAAATACGTTTGCTCACCTCCTCCCCCCTCCTTTCCTAAGTTTCATGGAAGATACTTTTTCCACAGATGGGGAAGGGGAACTCTGCGGCCCGGGGGTTGGGGACGACAGCTCCACACGAGCTATCTGTGGACTTTATGAAGCCACGGATGCTGTACTCTAAGATTTTTTTCCTATTGGTCTTCTGTTCAATGGCGAGAAAACTAACGAGTTCTCAAAACCCAGAAGCTCTTAGAGGGAGAAGCTGGGTTGCGGCCCAGAAAGGTGGACGAACGCCTCTCCTCTGAGCACAGAGAGCACATCTCTTGTGAGGCCTAAGGAAGCAGGGCCCAGGTAACAGCTCCCAGCCTCCTGGGCAACCCGGCAAGCCAGGGTTGGCGCTCTCCCGAACAAACCCTTCCATTCTTCCTTCCTTCCCGGCCACTCAAACTTCCACCCAGAAGAGGAACCGGGGGTGGCCAAGGGGCCAGACAGCGAACCGCCCGTCCCGTGTCAGAAGCGAGAACAAGGAGGACCTAGCTTAGCAAGAGCCGCGCAGAGCCCGCCCACTCCACGTCATCCGCCGTGGCCCCGCCCCGTCCTCCGAAGGGGGAGCATGAGGCCCCGCCTCTAAACGGCCTCTCCTCAGAGGGCCGGGAGTAGGGCGGGGCGGGAGGCCGGGAGCCGGGCTGGGTGCAGGGGAAGGGGAGGAGAGGAAGGGCGTGGTCACGTGTGGCTGGCGGCCCGAGGTCACGTGACGGGGAGCAGTTGCTTAGGGAGCCCGGGCTGGGAGTTCTCCTGAGGGAAAAAGAGTGAAGTGGGGGGGACGCGGCGGCGGCGGCAGTAGCGGCGCTGATAATGGTGAGTGCGCGGAGGCTCGCGCGCTCGCCTCCCACCCTTGTCGCGGAGCGCGCGGCTGAACGGCCAACGGCGGGCCGGGCGTTGCAGCAGGAGGGGACGGGCGAGCAGGGCGGGGAGCCGGGTTAGGCCTGTTGGGCCACTCTGGGGTTGGGGAAGAGCGGGCGGCGCCGCCTCTTCCCAGTCTCCGCGAGGCCGCAGCACCTATGGGCGGCAGCGTGCTCTCCTGCCGTGTCACAGCCTCTGGCAGCGTTCTTGGACCGCCTGTGGGTGCCCTGGCTGAGGGACTCAGACCCCGCCTGTGCGGGCGCTTGTCGCTGCCTCGCCTTCCAAGGTAGCCAGTCCCTCCGCTCCTCCCAGGGAGCCTTGCTTCCATACAGGTTGGGTGACGCGAGAGTCCCCCCAGTTCCGGACTCTGCGGGGACTTGGTCACTCAGTGTGTCACAAGCTTGATAAACTCCGGTATTTTTTAACCTGGATATGGTGATAGTCTTCGATTGCATTACCCCAGTTCAGGCTTTATGTTGACGCTTGTAAAATGGGAGAGGAAAAATAAAAGCACAGTGGACTGGGAGACGTCTTTAACTCAGAAGACACCAGCTTGGTGCCTGCTTAGCATTGGCTCTCATGTTCTTCCCCAGGCCATTCTATGAACTTTACGCGATGGGTGGTTGAAATGGCCTAGGAATCAGAGGGAGGGAAATCAGCGCTCTAGCCACAGTTAATGGGAAGCACGAGCATGGTGCTTCCCACTAACTGGCCGTGGTGGAGGTGAACTTTGTGTGTGTCGCCAATCTCTTGAAGACTGGGTCTCACTTGGCTCATTTTATGGTAATATTCGTTAATTCGTTCCATTCAGCAAGCGTACGTTGAGCGCCTAATGTGTACTCTCATACTATCTGCTTTGCCAAAGCTCACTGGTCAGTAAACTGCTTGAGACTTTTGACTAAAGGCCAAGCCAGGTTTATTTATTTATTTTTTAAGTATTTTGAATAAATAACTTTTTTTTTTTTGAGACAGAGTCTCTCAGTTTGTTGCCCGGGCAAGAGTGCCATGGCATGAGCCTAGCTCACAGCAACCTCAAACTCCTGGGCTCAGGCAATCCTCGTGCTTCAGCCTCCCGAGTAGCTGAGACTACAGGCATGCGCCACCATGCCCGGCTAATTTTTTACATATATTTTTAGTTGTCCAATTAATTTCTTTCTATTTTTATTAGAGACGGGGATCTCGCTCTTGCTCAGGCTGCTTTCAAACTCCTGACCTTGAGCGATCCACCCGCCTTGGCCTCCCAGAGTGCTAGGATTACAGGCATGAGCCACCGCGCCCAGCCTGAATAAATAAATAATTTTTAACGTGATAAGTCGTGTTGCTTTCATTAAAAAAAAAAAAAAAGTAAAGACGTATTCATTCTTTATTTTTTTTTTTCTCCCAAGACGTATTCATTCTTGGAGCTTTCTTTCATTCAAGAAATAATTACTTAGGTGTGTCCAGGGGCCGGGAGTAAAACTGAAACAGCACCTGCCTGCTGTCTTACAGCTTACAACCTAGGGAGAGAGAAACATTTATTTGTGCGAATTATATTTTTAACGTGGAAAGTACAGTTGTGACAAATACTTAGAAGGAAGTATTGGTGGGGGGCCTTGCCTAGTCAGGGAGTTAAGTGACTTTAAGGCTTCTTTAAGTGAATATAATTTGAAAAGAAAACTTAAAAAGCCCTCCTATTTTTTGCTTAGATATGTAGTTATTTTAATAAACTTTTTGAATCATGTTCAAGGGCAATTTATTTTTATTTTCAGTGTACTTGTCAAGCAAAGTTATAAAGCTTTGGAACATTGAAATGGGTACAAATGTAATATATATATGAAAATTTGCTGTTTCATTGCTTACGTATGGGCTAAGTGAATCAATTTTGACAGCCTCCCACCTCACCTTGAGCTACATTTCTTTACATCCATTGGACTTAATGACATTTTTTCAGTGAGGGCTAAAAAGCTTGTTGTCTTTTTATGTCTCTACATATAATTTTGCTAAATGGTTTACAAATTATGTGAAAAATCTTACATTAATCTGAAGTCAGTGATAGGAGGTTTAGGCCAAGATTAGAAAACCATAAAAAGGATTGCTGTAATGTTTTCATGGTCATATATATTGCAGTCTAGTTCTTTAACAGCTCCCTAAAGAATTTTAACTTATATATTAATTGTCTAGTATCACTCTTGAGAATCTCATATTCTGAATGCTCACTTGAAGATATCTTTTCCAAAAGAACTGAGTAGTATTCTTACACTTAAAAGATCTCAAAACTACCTTCTGTAATTTCAGCAAAAGTCTTCATTAATGTAGCATAACCTTTTACAATTTTTATTCCCTTCTAGTCTTCACCATCCTGACAATTCTGTATTTTATTTCCTCTTTCACATACCAGGAGAAGTATTATGATTTGATTTGTGAATAATTAGAAAAAGAATTTAATTGCATGACCTTTTATTTGAAATGACAGAAGATGCACATCTTGACAAAAAAAACTTCGACAGCAAGAGTTTGGATAGAAAATCTTTTTCTTTCAACTCTCTTTAGAAGGAAAACAAAAAAAGACAAAAAAGCTTTACCCCCCTCCTGCCCCCCAGATATTTTTTCTTTCTGTCCTCTACCTGTTAAAATCGAAGACATCCACAATTTTCCGGAGGCTTCTTTTAGTAAGACTAGTTCATTTTTGGTGTGTCCTATTGTAAAAAACTGAATGTTAACCCAATGCTAACCTATTACTTTTCTGCATATACTAGGCTTTTTAAAAAATACCTTCTGATCTCTCCCAATTTTAGTTTTTTGATTGTATTGAAAAGTAAATCAATTTTTTATTTTTGGTTATGAAATAGTTCGTGCATACAGAAAATAATAGAGGATAACACATAGTTTTACATATATATATGCATATATATATATATATATTTTTTTTTTTGAGACAGAGTCTCACTCTGTTGCCCGGGCTAGAGTACCGTGGCATCAGCCTGGCTCACAGCAACCTCGAACTCCTGGGCTCAAGCGATCCTTCTTCCTCAGCCTCCCAAGTAGCTGGGACTACAGGCATGTGCCACCATGCCCGGCTAATTTTTTCTATATATATTTAATTGGCTAATTAATTTATTTCTATTATTAGTAGAGACAGGGTCTTACTCTTGCTCAGGCTGGTTTCGAACTCCTGACCTTGAGCAATCCGCCCGCCTCGGCCTCCCAGAGTGCTAGGATTACAGGCGTGAGCCACTGCGCCTGGCCTAGTTTTACATATATTTTTAATGCTTAGGAATTTTTAATTTTTAAAAATGGTGTCAAAATAAGACTTAATTGTTTATAATTACATTATTAGTTAATTGTGAAGTTTTATAAAACTAAGTCCATTTTATACTGTTTTACTTATTGTCAATTTTAGTTTTGTTAAAATTGTTTAATTTTTGATTATTTGATCTTTTTTTTTTTTTTTTTTTTTTTTTTATACAGAGTCTAACTCTGTTGCCCAGGCTAGAGTGCCGTGGTGTCAGCCTAGCTCACAGCAACCTCAAACTCCTGGGCTCAAGTGATCCTTCTGCTTCAGCCTCCCAAGTAGCTGGGACTACAGGCATGTGCCACCATACCCGGCTAATTTTTTCTATATATTTTAGTTGTCCAATTAATTTCTTTCTAATTTTAGTGGAGACGGGGTTTCGCTTTTGCTCAGGCTGGTCTTGAACTCCTGACCTTGAGCGATCCTCCCGCCTCGGCCTCCCAGAGTGTGATTATTTGATCTTTTAATGTCAGCTTTCAAATTCTAAGTGCAGCTCTATGTGTTAAGCATATGTATGTGGAAAAAATTACTATGGTATCTCCTTTTATCTGTAAAACAATTTTTATAGTTTTCTTTGAAGTACCTCTGGGACATTTCAGAGGGACTGAGAACATTAATTTTAATTTTCCTGCCTCTTGTTTTATAACTCACACAAGTTGTTGTGGGTATCATAGGAAGGAGAGCTCATTCTCTTATTGCCCTCACTGCCAATTGGTATTATCTTTAACATATCTGATTTTGTTTCCCCATCTAACAGAACTACTTGGAGGTGTCTTCCACCCTTTCATATTTGCTCTTCCCATACAGCCTCCTTCCTTGCTGACTCAGTGATTTGCACACAGTTGATAATTAGTAAATATCAGCTGGTTGATTTTGAGTTGCTTATATGTCTCATTTCTCTATCCTTTAGGAGAAAATGTACTACAGCATTTCAAAATTTGCCATTTTCAGCAAGTTTTGAGTTTAAGACTTGGAGTATGAATGCTAACTAGTAATGGATAGTGCATGTGACCTATCGTTGATACTTTTCATTTTCTCTTTTCTAAATTAATTCAGAATAGTTTTCTGATTAATATTAGTTTTCTGGTTAAATTTGAATTTGTTATTTGTAATGTTGCCAGAAAAGATTAAAACATCTTGTCAAAAAGATTTGCTTTTTGTGTCTTTGGAATAGGTCAGAAGTACTAATCTAGCAGTTCTTTTATTTGGTTTCTTAAAATTACAGTCCCTTTTGTTAACAAAGAATTTAGGAAAACTCTATCTCATTTTATCATAGTATCACTTTGTGCCCTACATAGCTTTAGGAGGTCATTAGCTTGCTTGCTGTTACCTTGCCACCTGAGGACAAAACTGAGATTTAACACAAGTTCCATGCTCTACTTTGCTACTACATCAACGCTAATTTGCTGGGAAAAGGCTAATCTTACCAGCTATTCCAGATTTTTGCTAATTTCACTTGTGTATTCATTTATTATTGTTAGGATGGTATGTGTTTATTCAAAATGAATTTAACAGTCAGCAAGTATTTGAGTGCCTTCTACTAAATGCCACGCACTGCCTTAGATGAGCAAAGGATAAGGGATCCTTATGGAGTTTACAGTTCTGTAGGAGAATATGGTACTATAAATAAGCCTTGTGAGACCTAAGTTTGGAGAGTCCAGTTTTGATTAGGAAGTCAAGGCCTCTTAAAGGAGATGAGTCAAACTGAAACTCAAAGGGTGAATTAGTTAGGATACTTTGCTTGGCTCTTGGACAAGAAGAACACTGGCAAATGTGATGTGTTGTTGCAGAAAGAACTCCGGTCATCTGAGGCTGAGTGGCTGGAAAGATGGATAGGGCCAAGTATATGTAGGCCACATCAGGGAATACGTTGTGTGTGTGTGTTTAAAATAACAATTGAAGTAAACTATAAAAAAGTACACAAGTATATAGCTTGATGAATTTTCACAAAGTAAGCATACCTGAGTATCAAGTGCTCAGCTAGAAAAAAACAGAACATTACTATTAATACCACCCCAGAAGCTCCCTTTGTACTTTCTTTCAGCCCCTTCCTGACTTCTAATACTATAATGTACATCACATGTTTTTGACTTACTGTATATGTGGAATCATACAGTGTATATTCCTTTTGTGTCTGGCTTCCTTCACTGGACATTATGAAATTTATCCTTCTGTGTAGTTGTATCTCTTTAATTCTGTTGCTGTTTGGTAGTCCGATGGTATGAATATATACTAAAATTTATGTATTCATTCTCTTGTTGATTGATATTTGGATTGTTTGAGGCTTTTTATAAACAGTGCTGTTATGAACATTCTTATAGTTGTCTCCTGGTTCATGTATATATGTATGAGTTTATGTCTAGGATATACCAAGGGGTGGAATTGCTAGGTCATGGGATATGTGCATCTTCAGCTTTACTAGATAATGCCCAACTATTTTCTACAGTTGCTGTTACAGTTTACACACTAGCCCATTGAAGCATTTTTAAGCAAGCAGTGATATCAGATTTATGTTTTTAAAAGATTGCTCTCGCTGTTGTGTAGGGCACAGTAAGAAGGGATGTGGGATGACATAATAGGAAATTGCTCTCTTTGTAAATTTAAAAAGACTAGAAGACTTTAATGGGCGGTAAAAATAATCTATAACTAGTAATCCATAACTAATCCATAAATAATCCATTGATATATCCAATATCAAAATTGTTAATGAATCCTGCATTATTACCAACTAATGTGTTTTAGTATTGGTAATTAATTGATCTTTGTCCCTTATTTTTGTCATATTTAGCATTTACAGAACAAAGTCTGTTTTTTTTTTTTGGAAAAATTAACAGAAATTTTATCTTTCCTCCATTAGAGCCAGTTTTACTCCAAGGGTTTACACAGTGTAACATGCCCTATTCAGACCTAATATGGTAGTAGATTTTTATAATAAGCAGTACATTGTAATAATTCATTTGGGCTTGCATGAGTAGTTTGAATTATATAAGTTCTATAATGAAAGCACCTGATACAGGTATAACTAAAGGTAATTTTTCAAGTCCAGATGTTAAGAATTAACTTCTTAGATTTCTGATATATGTTAGTATTTGCTTATTTACAGGTTACCAATGGAAATGATTGAAATTATAGCATGCTTAAATTTGTTTAGGGTTTTGTCTTTTTTTGTGGCAAAAAACACATTACATGAAGTCCACCTTCTTAACAAATTTTTAAGTGTACAGTACAGTACTGTTAGCTACATACATAGTGTTGTACTCAATTTGTTCAGTTTTGATGTAGCATTTGATATAAGTTCTTACCATTTCCTTGTGAACTCACAGATTTGCAGTCTAATGATAGGTCATAGGTAATTAAATTTGGATTACAAAATGTAGTGACTAAACATGATAATTATGAGCATTTTCATTTTATTTCAGAGTTTTCTTGGAGGCTTTTTTGGTCCAATTTGTGAGATCGATATCGTCCTTAATGATGGAGAAACCAGGAAAATGGCAGAAATGAAAACTGAAGATGGCAAAGTAGAAAAACACTATCTCTTCTATGATGGAGAATCTGTTTCAGGGAAGGTAAATCTTTTGCTTGGCAAAATTACCTAGTTGTAGGATATTAGAATTAGTCATCAAAATGGTCTGTGCTTTTTCTAAATTTGAATGATTTTATTACAGATGCAAATTTTTTTTTCTGAAGGTCAGCTAAAATCCTTGATTGATTAGAACATTTACAGGAAAGATTCTTACCCAGTAAGGCTTTCAGGGGTAGAGTCTCTAAATTTCATGTAAAATTTTCTGTTTGTGACTGTGTACATCTGTCTAGCTTCTAAGTTTCTCTTGAATGGGCCTGTGATCCACCCAAAGTTTCTTTCTCCTGTCTGTTGATCTCATTTCTTGTTACTCTGTAGAGGACCTAAGTACGTTTGGAATGTGTCTATGCATGGACAGATACATTTATGATGCCTTCTATAAGGTTTCACTTTTTCCCCCTTTTCTTTATCCAGTGATATATAAGATTATTCTTATACTTTAGGGGCTATGATCAATACTCATTAGTCTGTGATACTGGGGGATGGTAATATCAGAGACAAAAGCAAGCCACAAAACATTTGAAGTAATTTTTAAAATATAAAATATTAGGATTTTTCTCCCTTGTTAAAGTAATATATACATGTGGTAGACAGTTTGAGAAGCAAAATATGTATAGTCTTATATGGAAATAATTCACTGTTAATATTTGGGTATGTTTCCTCCTAATCTCTCTACATTAATTAATGATTATGTATATGTAGTATATTAAGCATACCTTTTCCCTATTGTTGGATATTTAAGTAGTCTATGTTTTTCAGATGGCTTTTAGTATATCATATCTTTGGTAATATGGACATCATATACATACATTTTCTCTAGACTTCTGTAGGATAGGATTGTTTCCTTAGAATAGATTCCTGGAAGTGAGTTGCTGCACCAAAAGACATGCATATTTGAAGGATCTTAAACACATTAATCTGGAAAATTTATTTGTGTCAAGTAACTTGTCACCTGTAGTATCTTGTTTTATCCAAAGCAGCACTGAATATGATCACTTTTTAATCGTTGCTAGTTTGATAGGCAAAAATGATCTTATTATTTTATTTTGCATTTTTTTGGTTACTAAATAGGTCAGACTTAGGTTTTTTAGCCATTTGAGGTTATTTTTTTTACTGCATTGTCTATTCTGGTCCTTTGCTAAATTACCAATTGGGGTCTTAGTGTTGTATCTGAAAGTGAATTTTTTCGGTTTTCAAGTTTACTTTCCTAGTACTCTTCCTTTAAAAAGATGGAGAGGAAGAGGCCTAAAGGAGAGCAGATAAAATTATCAGAAGGATGATTCTGATAATAGGGGAAGATACATAGAGGAAGATACATAGGGGAAGATACAAACAAAGCTGGGTGTGGTGGCTCACGCCTATAATCCTAGCACTATGGGAGGCCGAGGTGGGAGGATGCTTGAGCTCAGGAGTTTGAGAACAACCTGAGGAAGAGTGAGACCCTGTCTCTACAAAAAACAGAAAAATTAACCAGGCATGGTGGTGCCTGTAGTCCCAGCTACTGGGAAGAGTGAGGCAGAGAGCATCACTTGAGCCCAGGAGTTTGAGGTCGCAGTGAGCTATGATGTCACCACTGCACTCTAGCTGGGGTGAAAGAGTGAGACTCTGTCTCAAAAAAAAAAAAAAAAAAGAAAAAGAAAAGGATGGAACATGTCAAATGAAAGAAGAGTAAAAGAAGTAGTGTTTGGCCTATGGAAAAGACAACTTGTTAATGGGTTGGATAGGAATGCCAGTCTAATCTTCGTTCTAGGGAGAGATTGAACCTGCTAATAAATATCTTAGATATTTCATTCGTAGATAGAACAAGTAAGTATCTCTTCTAAGTTGTACGCTCTTTAAGATCAGGTGATCAGTGTTCTGTAGTCTCCTTAAAATATAGTGTTAATTGAATAATAGGCTTTCATTTCATTTATTTACTGGTTTTATTGTTTTACTGTTTTTACGCTAGTAGAGAATATTCCCTATCTAGTTCAAAGTAATCTTAATATCATCTGGGCCAGTTGAATATTCAAGGCTAATGTTTATGGGATAAAGGAAGAGGGGAATGTTTAAGATAAAAATAAGCTACTTCAGTATGTTTTTTAAAAAAATAGCTGGTGTTGAAATTATAATTTGGAATTGTTAGAAATCATATATGTAGATCTAATTAATAAGTACAGATTGTTTTTTAAAAATGATAAAATCTCTTATAGGTAATTTTTTTCTGTTCAGAAGTTACTGTATCTTGAATCTGTTTATTGACCTGAGATTTTTTTTTTTTCATTTTTTTTTTTTTTTAGACAGAGTCTCACACTGTTGCCCAGGCTAGAGTGCCATGGCGTCAGCCTAGCTCACAGCAACCTCAAACTCCTGGGTGCAAGGGATCCTCCTGCCTCAGCCTCCCAAGTAGCTAGGACTACAGGCATGTGCCACCATGCCTGGCTAATTTTTTCTATATATTTTTAGCTGGCCAATTCATTTCTTTCTACTTTTTAGTAGAGACGGGGTCTCGCTCTTGCTCAGGCTGGTCTTGAACTCCTGAGGTCAAACGATCCGCCCGCCTCTGCCTCCCAGAGTGCTAGGCTTACAGGCGTGAGCCACCATGCCCGGCCTCATTTTTAAACTTACTTATTATAAAATAAAACCCATGTACAAAACCACACAAACCAAAAATAAATTATTATAAGATACATTTCTTTGTAATCGCCAAGTTAAGAAATAGAACTTTGACAGCTACCTCATATGTCCTGTCCCAATCACAGCCCCCTTCCCTCAAAAGTAACCACTATACTGATTTTTATAGCAGTACGCTTTCTTATGTTTTCTTTTTTTGGAGGGGGGCACCTGCTTTTGGGAAATTTTTGTTTGTTTGTTTTGGTTTTTTTGAAGACAGGTTCTTGCGTTCTTGCTCTTTTGCCTGGGCTAGAGTGCAGTGGCATCTGCAACCTCAAACTCCTGGACTCGAGGGATCTGACCTCAGCTTTCCGAGTAACTGGGACTGTAGGTGCATGCCACCACACCTGGCTGATTTTTCTATTTTTTTGTAGAGATGGGGTCTTGCTATCTTGCTTAGGCTGGTCTTAAATTCCTGGCCTTAAGTGATCTTCCCACCTTGGCCTCCCAAAGTGCTAGGATTACAGGCTTGAGCCACCACACCTGGCTGGATTTTCTTCTTTTTAAGCTTTTTTGAGATATATATGGACACCGTAAAATTCACGCATTTTAAATGTACTTAAAATTTAGAGTTCAATTTAGAGTTGTGTAGCCATCACTATTATCTAATTCCAGAATGTTTCTATTACTCAAAAAAGTCCCAAAAAACAAAACAAAAAAACCCTATACCATTAGCAGTCACTCTCCATCCCCTCCTTCTAGCCCCTGGCAACCGCTAATCTACTTCGTATTTCTATAAGAATTTACCTATTCTGGGACATTTTATATAAATGGAATGATACAATGTGTGGTCTTTCCTATCTGGTTTCTTTTGCTTAATATAATGTTTTTGAGGTCCATCCATGTTGTAGCATTTGTTGTATTTCATTTTTTAAATTGCTGAATAGTATTCCATTTTATGGGTACACCACATTTTATTTATCTACTCACCAGTTGATGGGCATTTGGGATGTTTCCATCTTTTGGCTGTTTTAACATTTGTTCACCAGTTTTTGTGGGGACTTACATTTTCATTTCTCCTGGGTATGTATACTTAGAAGTGTAATTGCTGGATCTTAGGTAAACTTACGTTTAACTTTTAAAGAAATTGCCAAGGACCATAGGAGTTTTCGGTGGTTTCCTTGCTAACTGGTATGACAAGATTTTCTAGGGTCTTAATATATTTCCTACTTCAGACCTGAAATCGGCCAGATCTTTTAACCATAATTTGTCTGCTAGGAATGTTCATTGCTACTGGATTGGTCATTGTTTCTAGGCTTTTCGGTGGATAGATTTTATCCTGAGATAAAATACCTCCAGAGTTCATACTGTCATTTCCTATTCAATTTCAGAACTGTAGGGTTTTTTACTCAGCCTCTTTTGTATTACATATGTATCTCCTCTCTTCTGCACCAAGAATCCTGGCTTTCAGAGGCATAGGGGAAGATACAATTAGCATATCCCATAATTTACTCATTTGCTTTATTCCACATATATACACACAGTAGTCTCAGAATAACAATACTAATAGTACCACTACCAATGTAATTATAAAATTAGTTAAAAACTATTTTGCATCTGCTATCTCTATTTTAACCCCCTTTCATAAGTACACCATAAGTACATTGTCAGAGCATACTTCCTTTTAGTTCCCATTTAGTTTTGTTTCATAAATAACTGTTCATATAATGCTCACCACCAGTCCTTATGTCTTTGTCTCTTTAGTTGTTTTGTCGTCTGAACTCATTCTCTAGTTAATAGAGTAGGATAGATTTCCCAGGAAATGTTCATGAGGACAATAGTCCCTAAGTTTTTGCATGTTGATAATGGCTTTTTTGTGTCCTTCATATTTAAAGTTAGTTTTACTGAATATAATAAGCTTGGATTACATTTTCCTTAGTATTTAAAATCTATTACTCCATTATCTTCTGGCATAGAGTATTCTTGACAAAGCCCAATTTAATTTTCCTTATAATATGGCATGCTCTTTTGCCTTGATACCCAAAGGATTTCTTTTTCTTTTGCTTTAAGGTCCAGTGGTTTTACTAGAATATGTCTTGATGTTATTTTTCTGGGGTGATAGTCTCAGATCCCTGGTATGTATTTTCCTTAAATAGCTTAATCTTTTAAGGAAAATTTTCTTGAATTATAGCTATTAGTATTTGTTCCATTCCTTTGCTTTGGTTTTCTTCTTCGTTTATTATCAGTATTTTTTATCTTATTTAACTATCTTCAATATTAGTCCCTTTTTTTGAGTCCTTTTTATCTCTTTTTAAATTTCACAATTTCTTTTCACCTTCTACTTTTAAGACATGTTTTTTTTGTTCTTGTATTCCTTCTAGTTCACCCTTCATTTGTAAAATGATTCTTAAAAACTTATTTATTTATTTGTTTTTAAGACACGGTTTCACTCTGTTGCCTAGGCCAGACTGCAGTGACGTCATCATAGCTCACTGCAATCTCAAAGTCCTGGGCTCAAGCTATACTCCTACCTTAGCCTTCTGAGAAGCTGGAACTACAGTCTTGTGTGACAACACCCAGCTAATTTTTTCTGTTTTTTGTAGAGATGGGGTCTGGCTTTGTTGTTCAGGCTGGTCTGAAACTCCTGAACTCAAGCAGTCTTCCCGTCTCAGCTTTCCAAAGTGCTAGGATTGTAGGCGTGATCCTAGCACAGCCTTGCTTAAATGTTTTTTTTTTGCTTCTAATTCTTTCTTGATTTCTCTCACCCTAGAATTTTTTTTTATGTATTATATCATTTTCTTAATATCTTGTAGCCTGTTTTGAAATAAGTTACAGTTTTGATCTGTCTTGTCTGTAGAGATGTTAATATGTTCCTTCACTTTTTTCTTAAAATAACATTGTATGGGATTTGACTTTGATGTTTTTATGTGAAATTAGTTTTCCTGAACTTTTGAAGGTTTGATTTAGAATGGTTTTTCTAACCAGCTGTCCTAGATGGTAGACCTGGCTGGTTAGTTTTGAGAGTTCACTTATTATTGGATTGTACAAAACCCCTTTCAGTTTTAGCTCTAATTCTGTTTGACCCACTGTGCTTTCCAGTGAATATATGATAGCAATTTTGGGGTTCTTAGGTCCATGAACCACTCCATTGCTTACCTTTGATTCCTCCTGGTATCGTGCAGCCACTGGTATCATGGAGGTTTTGCAGGCATTAATGGTTTGTTCTTACTCATTGTATTTTGTTGTCTAGACAACAAAACCAAAAAAATCTAAGGACCGTATTTACCACACACACACAAAAAGAACCACACAAACAAACCAGGTATCCCCACAATCCCAAAATACAATGAGTAGGAACAAACCAGTTTAGTGATATGAATCAAAAACTTAAAAAATGAATATCATTTGTAGTAGACAGAATAGGCTGGATTATACTGTGTTAACAGACAACCCCAAAACTGAGTGACTTAAAACAGCAGTGGCATCTTTCTTGCCCAGGCATCATGTCCCTTTGAGTCAGCTGAGGGCCCTGCTCTGTGCCATGTCCACTGATGGAGCAGCCACCACCTGGAACATTACAGTCATCATGGTAGAGGGAGAGAAATTTCTACAGGGTCTCTTACAAGCAATTAAATGTCCCATCCTAGAAGTAACAAAGATTACTTTGGATAAAATTCGTTATCTCTAGAGTTAGCCTCATGCATCACCCAACTACAAGGGGGACAGGGAGCACAATCATACTATGCACTCAGAATGTATAGAGCTGAAAATATATTTGAGCAGTGCTAACAATGATTAGTATTAATTTGACCCCAAAATTCTTCTGATAATAATTTATTTGCACTATTTGTAATATTAAAAAATTGAAAGCCACTTAAATGTCCAAACATAAAAAGCCCTAAATTATGATAAATAACCATTAAATGCTTATAGCCATTAACTTGATGATATAGACTTGTGTTTATTGACATGAAAAGAGGTTTGCTATAATATTTATCGAATGCTTGCCATAACTTAGATATTCCTCTAAATTCTTTGCAATGATTCATTTTTATTCTTCTCAACAACTCTTTGAGTTGTGGATACTGTTAATATTTTTATTTTATAGATAAGGAAATGGTAGCTCAGAGGTTGAGTAACTTGTTCAAGATTGTACAGCTAATGTCATGTGTAAAATGGGTTACAGGACTATATACTATGTCTTCATTTTTTATAAAAAATTCAGAGGTGATTTTTATTGTGATTTAGTTTTACATATTCTAAAATTAGTACTTTGGATTAGTGTAATAGGAAACTAATAGTAAAAACAAGTTGGAGTAAATAAGATGCACATCTTTGTAGAAATGTGGGACTACTTATCTTTTACATGGTCTCTGTTTCTTTCATGTTACATGTAGGTAAACAGAGCAAATACATTAATACAAGTTGAATATTTCTAATCCAAAAATATGAAACACTTCAAAATCCAAAACTTTTTGAGCACCAACATGATGCTCAAAAGTCATGCTCAAAGGAAATATGTCCATTGGAGCATTTTGGATTTCAGATTTTCAGATTAGTGATATTTATCCAGTAAGTATAATGTAAATATTCGAAAATCTAAAACACTTCTGATCCCAAGCATTTCAGATAAGAAATACTCAACTTGTATATTAATTTTTAAGATTTTTAGCATCATGACCCGTTTATACTCTTTTTTTAAAGGTACTCAGAGACATCATTTTTATCGTTTCTCTATAGATACATTTGCTACTAAAAATTGAAATAGCACATTGAAATTTCCTCTTATTGCAATTCAAATTTTTGAAAACCAGAAAATCTAATTAATAATTATGCTCTTGCAAACTACCCAGTGTTCTCTACATTCTTTCCCCACAAGTTACTTTGCTTCAAATTTTTTTTCCTTTCCTTTCCTTTTTCCTTTCCAAGACAGAATCTTACTCAGTCGCCCTGGGTAGAGTGCAGTGGTATCATCGTAGCTCACTGCAACCTCAAACTCCTGGGTTTAAGCCATCCTTTTGCCTCAGCCTCCCGAGTAGCTGAGACTACAGGCACGCGTCACGACCCCCAGCTAATTTTTCTGCTTTTTTAGTAGAGATGGGGTCTTGCTCTTGCTCAGGCTGGTCTCAAACTCCTGAATTCAAGCAGTCCTGCCTCGGCCTCCCAGAGTGCTAGATTACAGGTGTGAGCCACCGTGCCTGGCCTCTCTTACACATTTTTAAATTTTATATTCACATTTAGATTGTTGGTTTGCTTGGAATTTATTTTGTCAGTAGTGTGACATAGAAGTGAAGACTTCCCCCCCCCCCATATGCACAGCGAATTCACCCAGGACATTTATTGAAAAAACCATCCTTCTCCCACTGTATTGTAATGTCACCTTTGTCATAAATTAGAGGTCGTTTGGGTCTATTCTGGCCTCTCTGTTCTTTTCCACTGGCCTATTTGTGGCATATACTTTTTTTTTTCTTTTTTTAAAAATAGCCTTATTGAGTTATAATTCACATGCCATAAAATTTACCCTATTAAAGTGTGTAGTTCAGTAATTTTTACTACATTTGTAGAGTTGTGAAAGCCATCACCACTATGTAATTCCACAACATGTTCATCACTCCAAAAAGAAATCCCATAATTTTAGCAGTCACTCCCTGGGAACCACTAATCTAAATCTACTTTCTCTATGAATTTGCTTATTCTGGACACTTCATGTAAATGGAATCATACACTGTGTGTCCTTTTTTGGTCTGGCTCCTTTAACCTAGCTTAATATTTTCAAGGTTAATCATATTGTATGTTTAATACTTCATCCTTTTTTAAAACAATTGTAAAATATGTATTTATAACATAAAATTTGCCATTTTAAAGTATGCAGTCCAGTGGCATTAATTACATTCACAATATTTTGCAACCATAGCCACTATATTTCCAAAATTTTTTCATCATCCTAAACAGAAATTTTGTACCCACCAAGCAATAAGTCCCCATTTGTTTTATTTATTTATTTTTAAAGAAACAGAGTCTCACTTTGTTGCCCAGCTTGGTGTGCAGTGGCATGATCATAGCTTATTACAGCCGGGAACCTATGGGCTCAAGCAATCTTCCTACCTCAGCCTCCCAAATAGCTGGGTGTACAGACATGAGCCACCATGCCCAGTAATAACTCTGTATTGCCCCTTTCTCCAGCCCCTGGTGACCTCTACTTTTTGTTTCTGTGAATTTGCCTATTTTAGATATTTCATGTAATATTTGTCCTTTTGTGCCTGAAAACAGCATGTTTTCAGGGTTCATCTGTTGTAGCATATATCAGAATGTCATTCTTCTTTTTTTGACCTAATAATATTTATTCCTTTGTATCATATCCATGTGGCACAAGTATAATACCACATTTTGTTTATCCATTCATAAAGTTGAGGTCATTTTGGGTTCTACTTTTTGGCTATTATAAATAATGTTGTGAACATTCATGTGCAAATTTTTGTGTAAACATATGTTTTTACGTCCTTTTGGTATATACTTGGGAGTAGAATTGCTGTGTCATATATATATATATTTTAATTTATTTTTTTTGAGACAGAGTCTTACTCTGTTGCCTGGGCTAGAATGCCATGGTGTCAGCCTAGCTTACAGCAACCTCAAACTCCTAGGCTCAATCAATCCTCCTGCCTCAGCCTCCTGAGTAACTGGGACTACAGGCATGCGCCACCATGCCTGGCTGATTTTTTCTATATATACTTTTTTTAGTTGGCTAATTAATTTCTTTGTATTTTTAGTAGAGACGGGGTCTCACTCTTGCTCAGGCTGGTTTCGAACTCCTGACCTTGAGCGATCTGCCCACCTCTGCCTCCCAGAGTGCTAGGATTACAGGCGTGAACCACAGCGCCTGGCCTGATTTTGCAGTTTTTTATGGAGTCTCAACATGTTACCTAGGCTGGTCTTTAACTCCTGGCCTCAAGTGATCCTCTAATCTCAGCCTCATAAAGTGCTAAGATTACAGGCATGAGCCACCTTGCTCATCCAAAAGTTCTTAATGTATTCTGGATACAAGTCTCTTACCAGATAGGTGTTTTGCATATATTATCGCCCATTCTGTGAGTTGTCTTTTTACTTTCTTTTTTTTTTTCAGACAGGGTCTTACTCTGTTGCCTAGGCTAGAGTGCAGTGGCATCATCATAGCTCACTGCAGTGTCAAACTCCTGGGCTTAAGTGATCCTCCTGCCTCAGTCTCCCGAGTAGTTGGGACTATAGGTGCACACCACACTTGGCTAATTTTTCTATTTTTTTTGTAGAGACAGGGTCTTGCTCTTTCTCAGGCTAGTCTCAAACACCTGACCTCAAGCAATGTTCCCAACTCCACATCCCAAAGTGCTAGGATTACAGGCATGGGCCACTGTGCGCAGCCCCTTTTCACCTTCTTGATGGTGTCTTTTGTAGCACAAAAGTTTTCAATTTTGATGAAGTCCAGTTTATCTGTTTTTTTCTTTTGTCGCTCATGCTTTTGGTGTCATAATCTAAGAAATCATTGCCTAATCCAAGGTCATGAAGATTAATATCTTTTTTTTTCTCAGAGTTTTATAATTGTAGCTTAAGTATTTTATCCTTTTGAGTTATTTGTCTGTGGTGACAGGTAGGAGTCCAGCATGATAATACCTAGTTGTTTTAGCACATTTTGTTGAAAAGAATATTTCTTTCCCATTGAATTATCTTGGCACGCCTGTGGCATATACTTTTAAAAGTTAGAACTAGTTGCTGTCTGGCAAAAGTTTTTTGGAGTGTTTTTGAAGTATTCCTTAAGACTACTGGAAATATTTAGATTACCACAGAATCAATAGGGAAAGTCTTAAAAGTGACTTACTCTTTCATCTCAAATGTTCTTTGTTTAAAAAGGGGAAAGAAAAAACAAAGAAAAAAAAAGTGACTCAGGTTCTTTTTATCCTTACTTAGAGTATTTACACTTTGGTTCATGTCAAGTAACCAATCTTCCTTAAATCTAGTTCAACTGGACTGTATCCTAAATTTTTTGTGCTCTAAGACTATATCTGATTTAAGTTCTCCCTTTAAAACATAGAGCTTATATCCCTATACCTCTGAATAATTTTGAGAAAGTCTTGTTGACTGTGTTTAATTAAGTATTGAGGTATAGTTTTTTATTTTAATTGTGAAAATTTTGACTAGTGATTTATCTGGGAATTTTTTGTGGGGAGGGCTTCATGAATTACAATTCCTTAACCAAGATATTTAAAAAAAAAAAAAAAAAAGGGAAAAAAACCCAAAACTATTAAGTGGTAGTCCACAGCTTAATTTTTTTTAAGTTCTGATCTTGGCTTACAATCCAAGCCAAGTAAAGTAAGTAAAAGCCAAGTATAGAAAGTAAAAACTCACTTTGAGGAGAGAACTGCTCTCCTTTAATTTATAGTTTCCAGACAGCTTTAAGAAGGAATTGTTTTTCCTCCTATATTGTTTTTTCATGTGAAAACAATCCTTGTCAACCTGTTTACGTATTGCTGAGAAAATGATTCATTCTCTAAATATGTAATAGCTATTGTCATAGTAGACAGTGAATAAGAGAACTTCTAAGGTAAAGAGATTATTTCATAATTAAGATAGTTGATAATTATTTCAAAGTGATATTATTTAAGAAGTCAGTTTTCACTGTTCTCTACTTCCACTTATAAGATATTTTTATTTTATTTGTCTTCAGAAATTGGGTCTGTAATAAGTAAAATGTCTTAAACTGGTAGTAGTAGTAGTGCCAAGCCACCTATAGTGACTTCTATAGGAGTAATCTGCTTCTACTCCTTGTTGCAGAGGTGAACAAAGGCGTACAGTTGGTTAGTCTGAGATTATGAGTTTTATAGTTAATTCTTTAAGCAAGGAATATTTTTGTTGTATCTTTAATCAACATGCAGATGTACCATGCTCTTCTGGCAGCAGTTGGAAACTAATCTTGGATAACCACAATATCCAGCAACAATAATGTATAGTTAATTTTGTGTCTCACTGTAAAAATGAGTCATTTACTTAAATGGTCTATAGTACATTTGATATTATATGTTTGTCTTAAACACAGTGTAGAATAATACAATTGTTTGGTATTATTGAACATAGCATTGTTTGAAACTTCTATAGAATCCTGAACATAGCATTGTTTGAAACTTCTATAGAATATTATATGCTGAGGCATAAGCTTTGAGATTTGTTTGTTAGAGCAATGAGTATGTTTTATATATAGATTTGGTTTCCGTACATTCATTTTTCATGGCCCTTTAAACATATATACATAGTCTCAAGTATCTGCACACAAGTTACTCATTAATAGCAAAGGAAAAAATAGTAACTTTAAATAGGAGAAACCTGGTAGATCACCTTAACCAATTGACCAAAGTTAACATCGCCAGTATTGGGACACACTGGCATCATGGGCCTGTTAATATGGTGCACTGAGATGGATACAACTTCACTTCTGTGTTGTTCTTGCCAAAAATGCATAAGCTGAATCTGTGATAAAACATCAGACAAACCCAAATTAAGGGACATTCTATAAAGTAACTGATCTGTATTCTTTTTTTTTTTTTTTTTTTTTTTAGACAGGGTCTCACTCTGTTGCCCAGGCTGGAGTGCAGTGGTGTCATCATAGCTCACTGCAACCTCAAACTGCTGGGCTCAAGCGATCCTCTTGCCTCAGACTCCCAAGTAGTTGGGACTATAGGACACACCACCATGCCCAGCTAATTTTTCTATTTTTGGTAGAGATGGGGTCTCGCCGTGTTGCTCAGGCTGGTCTGGAACTCCTGGTCTCAAGTGACCCTCCCACTTGGGCCTCCCAAAGTGCTAGAATTATAGGCATGAGCTGCCATGCCTGGCCTTGATCTGTATTCTTACAAACCATCAAGGTCAAGAGAGGCAATGATTGAGGAATGTTCTAGATTAAAGGATACTAAAGAGATATCACAATTATATGCAATATATGATTCTGGACAGGAGGGAAAAAAACTGTAGTACATTATTGGGACAATTGATGGAATTTGAATATAGACCATGGAATGGTAACTTTCTTAATTTTGTTAGTTGTACTACAGTTATGTAAGAGAATGTCCATTTTCTTAGGAAATTCACATAAAATGTTTAGGGGTGCTAGGGCATGGTGTCTCCAACTTATTCTTGGTTGTGGAAAAAAAAGGTGGTATAGTATGCATACACATGTATATGTAGAGAGAAAATGTTAACGCAGACAGAGCAAAATGTAAACATGGTGAATCTGGGTAATGGTAATGTGGGATTTCCTTGTGTTGTTTTTGCAAATTTTTCGAAAATTTGAAATTACATCGTAAAAAGTTACAAAATGTAACTGAATTGGTGTTAAGATTCTTTGACCCAGTTCACCTTCATAGTTAGTTTTATTTACTGTTCTGTACTCCCTTGCAGAATAGCCTTTAAAACCAAAGTGCTCAATTTTGCCTTCAAATTCTGGAATCCTTCAGGTTGCAGAATAGCTTGTATTAGGCTTAAAAGCAACTGTGTTTTAACAACAATGGGAAAAAGGGGAAATTTCAGATTTTCAGGCGGTTCTGTAGCAAAACTGAAAAACTTTGCATTTCTGCCCTTATGGTGTGGTTTCATAATGTTTTTTGAAGAACCGTAAATTTAAAAAATATCAGACACAGCCATGTCGAAGCAAAAACATTCTCAAAAATTGCTGCCAAATCTACCCAAAAGAACAAAAGACACTCTATAAAAAAGACACTTGCACTCGAATGTTTATAGCAGCACAATTCACATTTGCAAAGTTGTGGAAACAACCCAAGTGCCCATCAATACACGAGTGGATTAATAAAATGTGGTATATGTATACCATGGAGTACTATTCAGCTATAAGAAGCAATGGTGATATAGCACCTCTTGTATTTTCCTGGATGGAGCCGAAACCCGTTCTACTAAGTGAAGTATCCCAAGAATGGATGGACAGGCAC
>CAUYRT010096412.1:0-15983 GCA_963574885.1 Lepilemur ruficaudatus
AGAAAAACTTAACTGGGTATGGTGGTGCATGCTTGTAGTCCCAGCTACTTGAGAGGCTGAGCCAGGAGGATCGCTTGAGCCCAGGAGTTTGAGGTTGCTGTGAGCTAGGCTGACGCCACGGCACTCTAGCCCGGGCAACAGTGAGACACTGTCTCAAAAAAAAAAAAAAAAAACCACAGTGAGATACCACTGTATACCCACTAGGATGGCTGTTTAAAAAAATACAGATAACAAGTGTTGGTCAGTAGAGAATTGCAGTCCTCTAATACTGCTGGTGAGAATTTAAGTGATGCAGCCATTTTGGAAAACAGTTCAGTAGTTCCTCAAAGTGTTAAACATGGAGTTATCATATAACCTAGCAATCCTACTCCTAGAGAATTAAAGATATATCCACACAAAAACCTGCATATGAATCTTCATAGCAGCATTATTCAAAAAATTGGAAACAACCCAAATGTTCGTCATCTAATGAATGGATAAACAAAATGTGGTATATCCATGCAGTGGAATGTTATTGACCATAAAAATGAAGGAAGCACTGATACTTCCTTCACATTCATCCATGCTACAAGATGGATGAACCATGAAAACATTTGAAATCATGAAACCAGACACAAAAGGCCACACATTTTTTACTCTTTTCTGAAATGTCCAGAATAGGTTATTTGTAGTGAAAGAAAGTCGATTAGTGGTTGCTAGGCCTACAGAGAAGGGAAAATGTGGGGTGGCTGCCATGGGTATGAAGTTTGTTTTTTGGGTGATGAACATGTTCTAAAATTAGGTAGTGGTGATGGTTACACAACTCTGTACACACACTAAAAAACTCTGAGTTGTATGCTATAAAAGGGTAAAGTTTATGGTGTATGACTTTATCTCAATAATGCTATTATTAAAAATCAATATATATAATCTACCAGATCAATAGTATAAAAAATAAAAATGATGTGATCAGATCAGTTGATACAGAAAAGACATTTTTAAAAGTCCAACATACTAAAAATGCTCAATTCATAGGGAAAGAGAAGAATGTCCTCAACTTGATAAAGGGCATCTATAAAAAACCTACAAAGGATAGGCACATAGATTAATGGAACAGAATAGAGAACCCAGAATTAGACTACCACTAATATGCCCAACTAATTTTTGACAGAGGAGCAGAAGCAATTCAGGGAGGAAGGACAACCTTTCCAACAAATAGTGTTGGAAGAATTCAGCATACATAGGCAAATAAATGAACCTCTACCTAAACCTCCTTCCTTACGCAAAAATGAATCATGGACTTAAATAGAAAATGTAAAAGTATAAAACTTATAGAAAAGAGTATAGGAGAATACTTAGAGGATGTAGTGCTAGGCAAAGAGTTCTTAGACTTTGACACAAAAAATACAATCCCTAAAAGAATAGATAAATTGGATCTCATCTAAATTAAAAACTTTTTGTCCGTGAAAGACTTTAACAGGATGAAAATATGAGCTACAGACTGGGAGAAAACATTTTGCAAACCATGCATCCAACAAAGGACTAGTAACTAGAATATGTAAAGAACCTTTAAAACTCAACAGTGTAAAAGCATTCCAATTAGGAAATGGGCAGAAGACATGCACTGAAGGGGATATACAAATGGCAAATGAGCAAATGGAAAGATGTTTAACATCACTAGCCATTATAGAATGCAAATTAAATCCACGATGAGATATCAATACACACCTATCAGAATGTCTAAGGTAAAAGGAAAAGGTTAAGTTGGTGAGAAGTTCCGAGCAGTACCAAGTGCGGGTGAGGATGTGGAGAAAGTGGATCACTCCCACATTGCCGGTGGAAATGTATAGTGGCACGGCCACTCTGGAAACACTTTGGCAGTTTCTTTAAAAACTAAACACAACCACCATGCAGCCCAGTAATTACACTCCTAGGCATTTATCCCAGAGAAATGAAAACTTATATTCTCACAGAAACCTGGATGTGAATTTTTATAGCAGCTTTATTTGTAACAGCCCCAAACTGGAAACAACCCAAATGTCCTTCAACAGGTGAATGGTTAAACAAGCTGTGGTACGTTCATGTCATGTAATGGTACTCAGCAGTAAAAAAGGAATGAACTATTGATACAAGAATACCTTAGATGGATCTCCAGGAAATTATGCTGAGTTACAAAAGCCAATCTTAAAGGTTACACACGAGTCCATTTATATAACATTTTTGAAAAGACAAATTTTAGAACTGGAAAACAGATTCCTAGTTGCCAAGGATTAAGGGAGGTGGGGCAGGAGGAAGTTGGGTGTGATTGAGGGATCCTTGAGATGGTGGCAGTGTTCAGTATCTTGATTGAGGTGGCATTTGTACGAACCTACACATGCAGTAAATAAGATTTGTAGAACTTACACACTCAAATGAGTACAAGAAAGAATGGGAACTCTAAGTAAGATTGGTGAATTATACCAATGTCGGTATCCTGGTTTTGATGTTGTACTATATAGTTTTATAAGATTTTTCCATTGGAAACTGGGTAAAGGGTACACAGCATTTCTATTATTTCTTACAAATGCATGTTAATCTATAATTGTCTCAAAAGGTTCAAATTTTTAAAAAGGTACTAGATGAACACAGATGAGAAGGTAATATAGTGTGAGGAACTTGGAAGCTTCAAAGAGCAGGTGATCTTTGACCTTGACCTTGAAGGATGAATAGGATTTCAGTATGTTTTTGTTTTATTATTTTTTTAAAAAAGAAGAAAAAGCAATTAACACTGTTATACCTCATTCTCTGAGAAGACCTCTCAGTAGGCCCTACATGGCCCTTAAATTGTGTCAATAACCATAGGCCAAGGTGAAATTCAGGAGACTGAGATTATGAGTTAAAGGACATGAACAACAAATTCTTGGTTGGGGACAGATGAGTAAAATTTGGATGTTCTGTACCTAGGGTACAAAAAGGAGATTGACAAGAGACACAAAGAAAAATAGGCCTTGCACTCAGGAAAGAAGTCTGGACTACAGATAGCCATTTAGGTGCATAAAAGTAGTAGTTACAGGCACCAGAGTGAATGAGTGTATGTAGGGTGAGCATATAGTCTGTAAAGGATAGAAGACCAAGGACAGACTGAAGAGCTCAAACATTTTAAGGGTGGAAGCTTCTTAGGAAAAAGTGGAGTTGGCGGCACAAAAAGGTGAATATTAGAGAAGTTAAAGAAAAGGAAAAGCAAAGTTGGTGACAAGTGCCAAGCAAGGGTGGGCCACCCTGTGCTCTGCTGCTGCAAGATCAGCTGGGATAAACCTGGAACAGAGGTCTGTGGATTTAGCCATCAGGTCCTTTCCTTTGTCTTTTGGATATCTCCTGAGTTGTTCCACTTCAGTGATTGGAGCCAAAGCCAGGTTATAGTCAGTTGAGGAGTGGGTGGGAGATGAAAAATTGGGGATCCTAAATATAAACATCTCTTTTAGGGAGCTTTGCTTTGCAGAGGAGGTGAGAGGGAGCTTGAAAGAAGCAGGGTCCTAGAGATATTTTTACGAACAGGGAAGATTTGAGATTGGTGGCATGCGGTGGGTAAGGAGCCAGTGGACAACGTACACATTTTTGGACTCCTCGTTGGAAATTGCCTTCAGAGCCTGTGGCACATTTTCAACAATGGCAAATTTTCATCTTTCGAGGGTGGATTTGATTTTCTAAAACAGCCAAGTCAATTCAGAGCCAAGGGTGGTAAATCAGGGGGTGATCAAGTTGGATAATATAACTTTTTAAAAAAAGTATAATTATGAAGTAGTAAAACTGATTTTCTTATGAAGCTCATGAATTGGATTAGAAAGTAGTTCTTAAAGAATTCTACAGACCATTTGAGCAGTTGTAGCATTATCTGAATAAGTGGATTTGTAACTTTTAGAAGAGGTCACTCATTTGGGTAGAAGTTCTGTGATGCCTGTGAAGAAATTGGTCTTGTTACATTATGTTTACTCCTAGTGCTCAAATGTAAAGTTGCCCTGTAGTCTTTTTGCCTGAGAGGTGACTTAGTGGAATTATACCAACGTTTATATATGGGAGAATCAAGAGTTCAAATTGTGATTGTTTAAACAGTTCTCCTGTGGTCTTACAGATGTAATTAGAATTCCTAGGATAGGAGTGTTCTCACAAGCATAACAATACTTTAAATGTGTGTTCAATTATCCTTTTCTATAGTCATATTTAATCGTTTCTTTCTGAAGTAGAGTTATTTTGAAAATATTAAATCACTAGCATAATCTCAAGTGTTCACAGACAGTGCTGGGCATATCGGGTACCCGCTCAACACCCCTCTCCTGTCTTCTCTGCCCCGGTGTTTGCTACACCAAGAGGAAAATCAGTTTCCTCCAAGTGGGTCATCTCCATTAGTGTTTGGCCAAAAATATCCAGGATAAAGAAAATTAAAGTGTATAAAAATTTGAAGTTTTCACTTAGTTTTGTTGTTAATGTGGCAAATATATATGTGTGTGCATGTGTATATATAAAAACATATCATTTATTGAATGCTTATTTTATACCTTTTTATGCATATGTGCATATGTGTCCTCTCATTTAATCATTTAAACAACCCTGTGAAATACCTGTCCCTGTTTTACAGATGAAGAAACTGATTCAGATGAGTATAGTCACTTGCTCGAGGTCACATGGCTGAGAGGGGCAGAGCTGGGACTTGAATTCAAGTTTGCTGTGTGGGAGGCTCTAACTCACTGTCCTTGTATGTCTCCACCTTCTTAAACCTATGCCCTTGATAAAAAAAAAAAATCAATTAGAAACAGTTCATGTTTCCCCCTCTCTCATACTGAGAAAATAGAAGTTAGATCCTTTTTTCTTCTAATCCCTGCTGGCCAAAAAACTACAGCATTGTACTTTATGTAATTTTAATCACAAAAGCAATAGTTTTTAACCTGATTTGTTTTTGCAATAGAAAGCCCACATTGATGTTCTGCCCTGCCCTCCCTCTGCCTGCCCATAGTGTGGAAGCGGTGACTGTACCATCCTGTCATGGCGTCCTTAATGAGGAAGCACTGGAGAAAGCCATGACAAGTTAGCCATTCTAGGAAACTTTCCACAGCTGTTGCAGTAATTAAGACTTTTGTGGTACCAAATAATAGAAACCACTGGAGCTCGCTTAAGCAGAAAGGGGAATTTGTTTCAAGGATCCTGTGGTGTCTCCCAGAATCCAAAGGCAGGGAACCCAGAAAGACTTCTTTCTTACTCTCTGCCCTCCTACTCCACACATCTGCTTCCGGCCTCCCCCTCCCCCAGACCAGCCTCCTTTGCTTCCTGCTCTTCGCTGGGTCGGCTGCTGTCTGCAGCTGCCAAGTTGCTCTCTTGCTCTCTTGGCCCATCCAACTGAAGGGAGACTCATTTTTCTCTCTTTCCTCCCTTCCCATACCTTCCCCTTTATATCCCCCTCTCTTTCTCTGTCCCAATTCCAAATTCTAGGGCAAAGATCAGATTGTCCCATTCTGGGTTACATGCTGGTTAGGAGACAGCATGTGAGGACAAACAACCCAATGTGTCTGCCACAGCTGTGTTCATCCCTACCTTTATGGATGGTATCGCTGATTACTCTTCTTTCCAGGAATTTGAAATTTTTAAAAGACTCTGATATCATAGGGGTGAAATACAGGAATGTAGGGTTTAGAGACCTATTTGGTTTGAATCCTTACCTAGTCTGTCACTTACTAGGTATATAATCTTGCACAAGTTTTAACCCCTCTGAGCCCCACTTTCTTTAAAGTTAAAAGAGTTGTGCAGATAATATCTTTGTCATGAGGTTGTGGCGGGTTTAATGTAATAACACATAGAGTGCTTAGCACAAGGTCTAGCACATACTATACTTGATAAAATATTGCCTCTTAACCAGGTGGCTCACCCTATAATCCCAGCATTTTAGGAGCCCCGGACGGGGGTATCATTTGAGGCCAGGAGTTCAAGACCAATCCGGGCAACAGACTGTTGCCCGGGCTAGAATGCAGTGACATCATCATAGCTCACTGCAACCTCAAACTCTTGGGCTCAAGCAGTCCTCTTGCCTCAGCCTCCCAAGTAGCTGGGACTATAGGTGCATGCCACCACACCCAGCTAATTTTTCTATTTTTAGTAGAAGTGGGATCTCATTCTTGCTCAGGCTGGTCTTGAACTCCTGGTCTCAAGCAGTCCTCCTGCCTCAGTCTCCCAAACTACTAGGATTACAAGTGTGGGCTACTGCACCCAGCCTACAAAAATTTTGTTTTAAAAAAATTAGCCAGGCATGGTGCTGTGCACCTGTAGTCCCAGCTACGTGGGAGTCTGTGGCAAAAGGATCACTTGAGTGCAGGAGTTTGAGGTTGCACTGAGCTATGTATGCCCAGGCAACAAAGCAAGACCCTGTCTCAAAAAGGAAAAAAAAAAAAAAAAAGGACATACAAGACTAGACTTAGCTTTTCCTATTAATGAGAAAAAAGAATTCATACTTTTTTTCTGTTAAAAGTCACAAAGTCCTACTCACTTGGCCAGAATAATAATAGAGTCCCTGATCATTCTGAAATATAGGTGAAATTTATTTATATATATATATTCATATTGTTATTCTTTATTTTCAGCAGCAAGTTTAATTAAAATGCTTGTCCATATCTCTTATACAAGTCTCCTACCTCACTAAACTGAGACTTTTATAAATATCCTCAGTGTTTTACAGAACCATGCCAGGTCTGTTACAGCCCATTCATGATGCTTCAACAATAGTCTTTCCACATCGTCCTCTTAGTAAAAAACATTGATTTTGAGAATACATTTTCCAGGCAATTTCTTTGCCTCCCAGGGGGAATATTTTGAGGCCTCCCAGTGACCATAGGATTAAAGGACTTGACAGGAAAGCCCTAGAATTCTTGAAGGGCAAGGCTTTTGAAAGATGCATTGTTGTGGACTCTCCCTTTGAAAGAGACCACTTTATCTTGCTCCTAAACATCTATAGGACAGACATAGCATTTTCTGAAAAGAAATTCTGGGTAATGTAGAAGAACAAACGTGTGTAGGTAATCCAGTATGGGTAGTGTGTAATTTGAAGAATGATAGTTCCATTTTTATGGTTGCCATAACAATCATACAGTTGTGGAAAAAATGTGTATAGCTTTTATAGAAGGGAGCTGGCACCATTGTAATGATTCTTCTCATATCAGAACAACTGTTTTCAGATCTGAAAAATAGGGGTGGCTTAACCCTTTGCCAGTTAGCTCAGCATGTTCCCTGAGAAGTCTCTTTGGAGCTCCTAGGCTGGTGAAATGCATTCACCACTGGCATTTGCATTTTAGCCTGATAAATGGATTGAGAATTAAGGATGATGATCCTTTCAACAGCAGGTTCTGAATTCTTAGCTTGGGAATTCAAAGGATGAGAAAAAAAATATTGTTCCTCAAATAGAAATCTAGGAGAGATGTCTAGACATAGTTAATTCCTTGACTTTGTGACTATTCTTAATTCTGTCCACTAAATTCTGGCCTTTACCCATTGTGTTTAGTCTCAGATAGAGTCATATTAAAATTTAGTTACAATTTCTGTTTTATTTTTACACATTAACTATGTCGCTTCTGGAAATGGAGATGGAAATTTTAAAGTGTAGTAGATTTAAGTGAAAACATATCCATGTATATTCTTTCTTTGGCTACCTTTTTCCTAATTTTGTGTACCTTTGCCAAAGGAAAGTACTTGGGACTGGACTTCTCGGTTATGCTAAGGAGTATCCAATTTGAAGAAACTTGATATCCAGAACTCTGTATGTGGATTTTCAGGTTGAGGGTGGAAAGTTGTCAGATTTGGATGTGGTACCTAAAATGAAGTCGTTGTCAACTTAGTCAGTCATAGAGAAACTTTTTCTCGTAGAGTTTTAGGATAATTATTACTTTAGCCAAAATGCTTCCAGAGTGTTTAAATCTTAAGGTAAAGTCTAAAACAAAGAGTAGAGGTGGAGGAGATTTCAACTTCGTTGAAATAGAACTTGGTCTAATTGACTTATTTTAACATCTTCCCTTTTGGTGAATTTCTGTCCCATTCAGTCATAGCTCTGCAGTTCCATGACCTTGGGCAAATTACTTAATCTCTCTAAGCCTCAGTTTCCCCATTCACAAAATGAGAATAAAAATAATACCCACCGTTACTATCATTCTATTCTCTCAAGGGGCCATTTCTAGGAAATAGAGAAAAAAATTGTTTTTAATGAGAGCAAGATTTTCCATATATTGAAGACATCTAGTATGTTTGTATTCTGTGAAGATTTTGTACATTATATAGACCTTTTTTGCTTAAACTCTTAATACTGCACTTAGGGGCTTAGATATTTGATCCTTTTGTGGGATCATTGCCTGGAAGCTTACAGCCACTTCATTTTCTCTTATTTTAAAACTTAATTTGTATCAATCAGTGTTCTCATAGCCTTTCTTAAACTAACCCTGGTATGATATTTTAAATCTGGATTATAGGAAAATCACTACCAGAGGTAAAAGAAGAAAGAAAGATATTCAGAGCGAGCTTCGGATAGAGAGACTTTCTGGACCTGATGGGACTCAGCTGCCCTCAGTGCATCGTTAGGCTTGCAAAGCTGCGTTCTGAACACCAGCAAGCCTAGATTTAAATCTTCTTGGACAGTGACAGAGTTCAGAGGCCAAGGCATCTCTGCCCTGCATCCAAGCTCTCTTGGTTGAGCTGTGCCTAGTAGTTGAGTGCCTTCAGGTAAACTAACCTGGTACATTCTGGGCCATTGCCCTGGCTTGCCCTTTTGCCCAAGTTTTTTCCCCCCAGAAAGCCCAGGGCTTACTTCCTCGCATCCTTCGAGGCACCTTCACTTGACTTCTTCTCAGTGCAGCCTACCCTGACTGTGCTATTTATAATTGTTATCAGCACTTCCAGCCTTCCTTATTCTGTTGGAATGTTTTTTTCTATATCACTTAATTTCAATACTGTTTATTTTCTGTCTCCTACCCCAGTAGAATGTTAAGCGGGTAGAAATCTTTGTCTGTCTGTTCTCACGTGTGTCCCAAATCCCTAGAGTAGTAGATAGCCACTAAATATTTGTTGGATGAAGGATCTGGCCTGCTTTCTGTCAAGCTCTGACATCTTCTTCACATTGATGTTCCACTGGTTCCTACAACTTGGACTTGTTCTTGACACAAAGTAAGTGAAAATTTATGAAAAGGGCTACAATTACAGTTACAAACTGTTTAGGAAAGAAAGGGATGGGCATATTTCTTGGGAAAAGTTGTGTTTAAAGGGCTGCATGGTATCAGGGAGTCAGCTAATTCTCTGTGACTACAAAAGACCCGAATTATGAAGTTTCTCAGAGTCAGATTTCAATTCAGCATATAAAGGTACTTTCTGATAGTTACAGCTATCTGAACTTGGATGGTTCAATGCCTAATGAGGCCATGAACACTTTCTCTCACCTCTCCATCCCAAGTATTCAAGATACGGGTTGACCTATGTGAATGGTTTGGATGGTTTAGAGGCCTTTGGGGGATAAGATTTGGACTAGGGCAACCTTCCTACTATTATGATTCTATGATTCTGGTCTCTGAACTGATAAGAAATTCTTTCTAGGATTTAGTGTTAAGTGAAAAAAAAAGCAAGGTAAAAAGAATTTATACCATTTCCCTAAGAAAGAAGAGAAAATAAGCAAAATGTATATATCTGTGTATCTATGTTTATCTATATCTACCCCCTTCTCTCTATATATACATATGTATATATCAAAAAGAAAAACAAACATAGAAAGGATAAACCAGAAAATGATGAAAACAGTTATTTATAGAGGAGAGGTAGGAACAAGGGAAAGGATAGAGATGGGCATGAGACTTCTCTGCATATACCTTAACTTTTGAACCATTTAAAGTTTTAAATATTCAACAAAAAATTTAAACCTAAAAGCAGTAAAAGCAAAATTTCTAAAATTGAAATCAAACAAAAAAAAATGGACCTAATGTTTGTCAAATATATAGTATCAGCACATACAGAAATACAGAAAAAAGAATTGAAGTAACTTTTGAACGCTGTTTTTTAGACAGTGTCTCTCTCTGTCACCTGGGCTAGAGTACAGTGGTGCCATCATAGGTCACTGCAACCTCAAACTCCTAGGCTCAAGCAATTCTCCTGTTTCAGCCTCCTGAGTACTTGGGACTATAGGTCCATGACACCATGCCCGGCTTATTTTTCTATTTTTTGTAGAGATGGGGTCTTGCTCTTGCTCAGACTGGTCTTGAACTCCTGGCCTTAAGCAGTCCTCCCACCTTGGACTCCCAAAGTGCTAGGATTACAGGTGTGAGCCACTGGGCCTGGCTGAGCACTGTATTTTGAGCACACTAACTATATGCCCTTAATGAGTATATTGTGAGGATAAAATGCCAGAGAAATCTTAAACTTAATAGATCTGTTGTTGTTAATGGTATGAGTTTGTAATTCTGAAACTATTTTGAATATTGAGGCTATTGGGAGCTGGAGTTCTCACTGGAAAAATGAAGATATAAATATGGAATGGGAGAAGATAAGGAAGAACCCTGTGGTTCCAGTTGAAGGTGTCAATATGAACTCATGATTTTTAAACAGTATATTAGGTTGAACTACATGAAATTGCCAGGTTTTAGGCCATAAGTAGTCAAATATCCACAGTTTCATATGATTCAACCCAATATTTGCTAACTCTGCTGGATGAAAGGGCCTAGAAGCAGTGACATCCCAGTAGTAATGAGCATATCTAACACCCTGTCTTGGTTTCTAAATACCATTCACCACCAAAAGGGATCTGAGCTCCTTAGAAAAGCAGGTGATTACAAATCTGGGGCAAGGATCATACAAGGTGAGACTGATCCATTCTACTGTGCCAAAAAGCAGAGAAGTGCTCAGAGACATGGGGACATGGCACAGGGATATAGGAGGTCACTTGAAGGGCCTCCTACTGGCTTAATTTGCAACAATTTACATAACTAAAATAATAGTAGTAGTAAGGGATTATAACCCATTGAATTTTTAAAAACCAGTGAATCTGTAATGATTCCAAAAAAACGTTGGGAATAGAGCAGTAAAATCTCTGTTTAGAAGAGAGCCAGCAATGTAGAAGGTATTGTAGGATTGGCAAAACACCATTTTACAATTTATAAAGTTATGATTAATTCAGGCAAAAATTATCAATGGATGCTGAAACTATTCACCAAAAGGTTTTTTGAGAACAGGTTATTCACATGATCTCTAAGTCTCATTCCCCAGATTACTTATGACGTTATTTACGAAGTTTAAAAGATAGCCTTAAAATAGATAGTTTTGGCTATTAGCACCTTAACCAAGTAATCAAGTCTGGCAGGCTGACAATTTGTGCCTTCTGAAGGGGTGCAATATGAAGTCATACCATTACCTGTGAAGTATTCAAGCCAAAATATTCATTCACCCTGCATCTAGTCAAGCCTTTTAACCTAACTTTCCATTTATAGGAAATACAGAGGAGATTAATTTCACCACATTTGGTTTATTTCTGTCCCTCTCTCCTCCTTCCATGAGGAAATGATCCAATAAATCCAGAACATGAGACATCCTATGAGACAACTAGCCTGGACTCTTTGAAAATAAACAATGTTATATTTGAAAAAAAACAAAAAAGAAAAAACAGGTGGGTGGACAAAAAACAGGCTGAAGAGATTTAACTACCAAATACAATGTGTAAACTTTGATTAGATCCTGAATCAGGAGGAAATAAAAAGTTAGACCTTGGGGGACAAAGACATTTAAGTATACTCTGTGCATTGGATGTTACGAAATTGTCGATCTTCTTGGCTGTGGCGTCGGTAGTGTGGCTCTGTGGAAGAATGCTCTGACTCTTCGAAAACGCATGCCGAAGTACGGAGGGGCAAGAGTCACAATCTCTTCAACAAACGCTTCAGTAGTGCGGATTAAAAAAAGGGTAGACATATAAGGGGAGGAATGTGGGGAGGAAAAAGATAAAGCAGATACGGCAAAATGTTGGAATTTGATGAATCTTGGTGAGGGATATATGGATGTTCATTTTACTATTCTTTCAACTTTCCTGAAAGCTTTAACATTTTTCCAAATGAAAATTGAGGAGAAGAAAGTTTATTTGAGCGTATTCTCTGGTTTTAAACCCTGCTTTCCTGGCTCCTGCCTGGCAATCTGGCTCCCGCAGTCCTAGCGCAGTCTCGTGCTGCGGCCCCTGCTCCGGCGTGTGGTGTTTCTGAAGTACAAAGAGAGGCACAGAACGGTGAGCGGCTCTGTGAGTGAGTGAGTGAGTGAACGTGGGCAGGGGGACCATTTCAGTTGGTCGAGCCTCATCACAGCCCTGAAGGAAGTAAAGGAACCTAATAACCACATTTATTTGGTCGATAATTTTGCTAAAGCTTGAGGTGGGCTTTCTGTGGACCCAAGGTTCATAACCTCTGGTCAGGTGAAAAGGGTCTGCCCTGAGCATCATTTCTTCCTGCTTACTGGGTGGCCTCACACATGTCACTTCATCACTGAGTGGGGGTAGAGGTGGAAAAGTGGGGACAGATTGACCAGGGTCACTTTCTGCTCTTAATAGACCTTGGTCTTTTTCTGTTGTGAAAGATCTGTAACCTGTTCAGACTTCTTAGCGTTTGTTGTGTCAGGAGAACGGAGTGAAAGAGTATTAAGACGTCAGCAACTGGCATCAGGAAAAATAAAAGGTGCAGCCCACTGAACCCAGGGGGGCAGACCTAGGTTTGAGTGATGATGATTCCAGCTTGGTGAGATGGAAGCTAAGATGAATTCAGCATCTGACTTTGCTGCAATGTCCCTGTACCCATCTGGCTGAGCTGTCTACAGTGGTACTCTTGGGGACGCGTGACCATGGATGAATGCCCCAACTCTTTAGTTGTTTTTCCTTCTGTGATTTACATAAACTTTCCTGCTTTCTATGAAACTGTGATACCATCTAATCAAAGAAAGTATTGGAGTAAAAATTTTGTTCTTCATCCTCTTAAGGTTATTTCTTAATTTTTTTTCCATTCCTTTTCACTCTTTCACCATCATTGATCCAGATTCTCCTCCTGAGAATTGCTTGCTAGCAAAGAGACAAACCCAGAGTCACGGACAGAGGAAGGCCTCTATAAATTTTGTTAGTCTGGAAATGGTCCCTGAACCGCAGTTTGTAAAACACTGTTTTATGAGAAAAGAAGATGGGATGAAGACAGAAAAGGACACCCTTGGAAATAATAACACTGTGGTGTGACCACAGGATTGAACGCCAGGAAGTCATGAGTTCTAATCCTAAATGTATTTCCCAAGACACAGTGGCAAAATTGAATGGAAAAGAGCTAACAAGATCCCTTTGGTCATTTTTTCATTCACCTATCCATCAACTATTCATTATCTGTGTGCCTTCAGTGTTCTGGAAGGGAGACAAAGACAGGCCAGTATCACAGCCAGACCTGATATTGGCTCCCCGCCTGTCACAGTGATGAGACGTGTCCGTAAGTAATCACCAACATGCCAGGGACAGTGGTCAGTGCCATCAGAGGGGAGCAGGTTGCAGGCATCAGTCGGGCAAGTGGGGAGAGGTGGCTTCTATTCTGTGGAGCCATGAGGGTTGCTGGAAAAAGAATGGCATTGCAGCCAGGCCTTGAAAAGCTAGGTTGGTCTTAGACATTGGAGATTGGTGGAGTAAGTGTTCCGGTACAGAAACAGCACAAATGTTTCAGAGAGCAGAGGGCGTGGAGAAAAGCTTAGCACACAAGGTGCATAGTGGGAGCATGCAGTCTAACTGGAAAATGTGTTGGGGCTGTATCATGATGGGCTTCGAATCCGAAGCTGAATTTCTGTTTTACTCTGTAAGGAACTGGTGAAGGTTTTTGACCAGGCTCATGCTCTAAGATGATTAATCTGACAGTATTCATGACCTCGGGGAGAGCAATTTCTGTGATGTGGTACCGGCCGTGGCCAAAATCCAGTGAGGTGAATAGTGACAAAGCGGTGAGTAAACGTTGCTGTGGTGACTAACATCTGCTTCCAGCTGAAAGGAGGCAGAGTAATGTTGGTACCCTCAGGAGGCGGAGGATGCAGGGTCAGAGGAAGAGTGTGAGTGACAAAGGAACAGAAATTCTTGCTATGCTTTTGTTCTTTCCTGGGATTCTTGGCCAAGTCTTAAGAGACTATAGAGGACTTTTGGTTATTCATGTATTCTTTCCCAGACCAATGGCTTTGAGGAAAACAGACAATCTTAGAAGTTTTCTGTCACTTTAAAAAGTTCTCCTAAGCCCTTCAGTCACGTGCCTTCAGAAATTTTGGTTACATAACATTGCTCTGAATTGGAATTCTGCAGCCTCATGAACTGGAGTCTCATTCTTTCCCTCCCCCACCTGGCACTTTATTTTCTGTGGGTTAGGGTTAGCGTCTTTCTAACCATTGTTGCGGAACTCTTTAAATACTTGGTCTCACAGGTTCTAAAAGCTGGCAGGCCAGGCTGCTCCCTGCAGGTTGTGAGACCAGAGCCTTCCAGAAAAGGAGCCAGTAAAATCCCAAGCATGTTAACAGCGTATAACAGCTGCAGGGTGCCCCACCCCCATCACCCCCAGCCCTGCCACATGGGGCCGGGCTCCCAAGTGCTGCGGCCAGCAGCTCCCGGCCACTGGCTCACAAACAGAAGGAGCCCTCGTCGTGGCCGATTTGTAATTGCAGTGATGACAACAGATTAAATCACTGGCTCTCAGCACTAAGGACTGCGGTTTGTCAGGGTCACTCACTGTTCCTTTGCTTCTCCCAATTTTCCATAGTGAGAGAGCGAGTTTGGAGTCTACTGCTATAGTACAAATGCTTATTGGGAGCCCTCCGAGTTTCACTCTGTCTAGAAGTTTGTTATTTTAGTAGTCTATAATGCATCTCTTTCTTCCAGTATCCCTTCAACATGATTCTGAAATATTGTAATCCTTCAATGTACATATATATTTTTTTTATTTCAGAATCTTACAGGGTACACACATTTTGGTTACATAATTTGCTTTTGTACAGTTTGAGTCAAAGTTGTAAGTGTGCCCTTTACCCAGTTAATGTGCACTGTACCCATTAGGTGTGAGCGTACCCATCCCCTCCTCCCCCTCCCACCTACTGGATTTTCCTTGAGTTTTACTTCCATATGTGCACATAAGTGTTGATCAGTTAGTTCTAATTTAGTATCATATGTATTTGTTTATACTTCACTTTTTTCCAAAAATGATTTAAGGCAGCTTATAGATGTACGTGTAAAGCAGTAAATTTTTTAAAAGTAAGAAATGGGACAAAAGGAATATATGAGTAGGGAAATTATGCACAGTCAGAATAAAGATTAGTTCACAAAATTTAAACTACAAATAAAGTCTTCTAGAGGTAAGTTAGAAATGTTTTTTTCTGAATTTTCTAGCAGCCAAAGCAAAGAGGGAAATTTAAGGGCAAAATTCACATGTAAGATACAGACTGTCAGCTCAAGAGAAGAGTGTTTCCTTGCACTGCATAAACTTCTCCCGTAAGTGCTCGTAAAAGAGCACCAAATGCCCAGATGGGCCCTTGCTCTCAGCAGCTTCCCTGCAGTGAATAGCGTAGTCATCACCTGACTTCCTGCAGTGTCCCTTGCAGTAGTCTTGGTAGCAAAGCCCGGAGTAAGACAAGGGCTCCTCTGAAGGCCTGCACACGGTGTTTCTGTGCATTTCGTCACTTCTCCAAAGAGGCTTTCCCAAGGAACCTTGCATCTGGGGGATGCTCTACCCCAAAAAAGTGCCAGGAGCAAATGGATCTGGCAAGAACTATTGTACCAGTGTATTAAAAGCTCCTAGAAGTCCTACAATTAAGAGTCAGCCCAGCATTTCCCAAACTGATGTAATCGCAAGACCTTTTTAAAAAATTAAAACACTTATTTGGCACATTAAGAAACATTGATCTACTAGCACTCTGGGAGGCTGAAGTGGGAGAATTGCTTGAGCTCAGGAGTTCAAGACCAGCCTGAGCAAGAGCGAGACCCTGTCTCTACT
>CAUYRT010096413.1:0-25000 GCA_963574885.1 Lepilemur ruficaudatus
TAGATGCTTCATTCAGGCAGGAGTTATAGTACTATTGACTATCACTTCAGTGTTAATGAATCACCACTATGTATTAAATAAGGTACATTTAAATAGAAACCCACACAAAACATGGTAATGTATTGATTCATTGATGACTACGTTGTTACCTGAGGTGAGTAAAAACCTAACCCCGTATTTCCCCTAGGAACAATAGCTCAGTGTGGTAGTCTGCTAAGGCTGCCTGCCATAACACAATACCATAGACTGGGTGGCTTAAACAACAGACATTTATTCTCTCACAGTTCTAGAGGCTAAAAGATCAAGGTCCCAGCTATTTAATGTTCTATGGAAGGCTCCTGGCCACCTTCTCAGTGCAACCTCACATGGCCTTTCCTCTGAGTTCATGAGTGTGGGGAGGAGGGATGGGGGATATTCTCTAGTTCTCCAGTGTCATTTCTTATAAGTGCACTAGTCCTATTGGATCAGGGATCCCATCCTTATGACATCATTTAACTTTATTAATATTATCTTTGGAGGCTCCATCTCAAAATACAGCCACACTGGGAGTAAAAGATTCAGTATATGAATTTAGGGGGCGCAAAATTTCAGTTCATAACATTCTGTATGCATTTAATAAATGTATGCAGCAATTCCATAAAACAAAACTACGGTGAATAATGAAATCAATTGTATTTCCCTAATGTTTGAGGCCCAAATGATAACATTAACTATAAAACAACACACTTCAATGAGAGAAAGGTATTGTTCTTCAAAATGTTTTAAGTACTGTGCATAAGTTTACTGTATACCCAAAAGTAAAACAGAAAAGTGAGATTGTAAATACCAATTTTATGGAAATAAATCACCCACAGAAATATCACAGTCACCTATAAATCCCATTATTTGCAGATAGATTTCATTTTATTCCTATCTTGAAATGCTTTATAGTTTTTATTTACCAGAAATGAAGTCTATTTTAGAAAGTTTCATATACTTTTCCAATATTATTATAATTTTTTTTATTTTTCCTGCATTTCTACTTGTTTTGCTGTGCATATATAATATATATGTAATTCATAGACTATATATGCATATGTACAGAAAGGATTGCACTATTGATGCATATAGAATTGTAACAAATATCTTGCATACATTATGATGTTTTTTTCATTGTATAATATCCCTTTTTATTTTTAGTTCTTCTAATTTTTACTGTTCACGATATTATTTCTATTTTCTGCTATTTGTCTCTTACTATCTTATTTTATTTCTTATTTTTACTTTATTTTCTTCCTTTATTTAAATATGTATTTGAAAGAGTATATAGTTTTTTTAATATTGTCTGTTTCCAAACAGTCTCAATATTTAAAGAAAAAGTTAGCTTACTAATATTTAATGTAAAAGCTATAATACTTAATTTTATTCCTTCAACCTTAGTTTGCTTTATTTTTTTCATGGTTACTTGCTTACAATTTCACTTTTTCTCTTTTGGTGAAGTCACTGTTTTTTCCATTTTCATTTTCACCTTTCAGCTTCATTTTCCATTTTCTTTTCTGATATTTTTAGCACTGTCAATCTCCCTACTGTTTCCCATCACTATAAAGCTAAAGAATGTTTTTTGCTTTTTATCATTTTCCTATAATACTTTATTTACCATTTCATGTAAAACCTATAGAACGTTATTTTCTTTCTTTTGCTACTCCCAAACTACTAGCCTTTGCTACATACAGTTCATTAAGAATTGGCATTAATTCTTATTTAAATGTTCAGTAAAATTCACCAGTGCAGTCATCTGGTCCAGAACTTTTCTTTCTGGGAGGAAATTAATCTTTTTTCTTGTTATACGATGTTTAGATTTCCTATTTTTTTTAGTTAATTTAGGTAATTGGTGTGTTTCAGTAAATCTGTTCATTTATTTTAAGTTATCTAATTTATTGGTATATAATTGTTCCTGGTATTCTCTTATAATTCTTTTTATCTTTGTAGGGACAATACTAATATCCCTAATTTCATTTCTGATTTTAGTTATTTGTATCTTCTGTCTTTTTTCACTATCTATCCAGCTAAATTTTTGTTAATTTTATTTATCTCAAATTTATTTTGGAACTCTTTCAGTGAATCGTTCACTTTAGTTATTTCATTTTGCAACTTCAGAAATCCAAATTGGTTAATTTTTTAAAATAATTTCTGTGTCTTTATTAATGTTCTCTCTTTAAGGAAAAATTGTTATAACAGCTTTCTTTAATTCTTTAGATATATAATAGTTTACTTCTGTTCTTTGAATCTATTTATAATAACTTATTTAAAGTCCTTTTCAGTCCAATGCCTAGGCTCTTCATGGACAATTTCTGTTTTCTTTTCCTGCTCTCTCTTTTTTTTTCTTTTTCTTTCTTTTTACTACGTGTGGGATAACTTTCATGATTTTTGCATGTATTATTATTTTCATTGTTGTTTATTACAGACATTTTAGATAATATATTTTAGCAACTCTGCATATAGATTTCTTTACTCCAAGGCTTATTATTTTTAGTGTTTGCTTGTGTACTTAGTTTCTTCTCGGGCTGGTTCAGTGAAGTCTATTTCCTCTGCATTGTGCAGCCTCTGATGTTGTCCTCAGGGAGCACAGCCTTGGGTATATGAAAAGTCTCCTTGATCAACAGGGATCACTGTCATTTTAGCCAGGTTCTTTTTGACTGTAACTTTCTTTGATTTACCCACTAAGCTTCTGGCTGATCTTCCATTTTATCAAACCTATCTGATAGCCTCCACTAATTGGCATTTGATCGCACTATTGTTTTTGACAATGCCCTGGAGTGTCAGGGATATCAAACTGCTCCATGGTCTGATCCGATTAAAGTTGAGACCTTTTGCAGACACACAATACTGCCAGTCCATGAGGATTTCTCTGACTTGAGGAGTATCCTTCTTACCTCTTTCCCTGATTCTTTGTGTTAAACTTCTAATTGCTCTCCTACTTTTCTTGTCATTACTAGTATCGTGGAGCTACCAACACACTTTTAATTACTCAACAAAAACATGTTTTTTATTTTCAACACAACCCTTAGGCATAAACTTTCCCGTTTCATTTCAAATAAAGACAGTCCGCCTTAGGGTAAGCTATGAAATTGTTTTTACAGCCAGTTTCTCCTCCTAGGCAGAGCTCCTTACCCACTGCACTGGAGCTGAGGGTAGGGACAGCAGCTGATTCTTTCTCTCTGTACTGTAACATCACTATTCTATGAACAATTGGCAGGATGTGGGTGGTAGCCACTGTTCTCAGCTTGGCATTCCTCGTACAAAACATTTGACATATAAGCAAGCTGGGGTGGGGACAATTGGGGCTAAATATTCTCAATCAGCAGCACCTGAGGCAGTAGTTCTGCCCTGTGAGATACATATGGGGAAAGGAAGTCCCATTCCTCTTTCTTTCAGCTGTTTCTTCCTAGAATACAGCTACTTCAACATGAAGTAAGGGGCATGGTAGATGTCAGTGGCCTGTCCCTCCTGGAGTGAAATGATAGCCATAGCCTGGGGGATGGGAAGAGAGGGAGTATGGTTTTCTTTGCTACATTCACCCAGAATGTAGCTTCCGTCACACTCAGCTAGAGTGGAGAGGGGAGGAGTGGGAGAAGATTATGGCTCAAATACCACAAACACTCACAGTTCTTCAGAATTAGTAGATCTTCCTAAATAAGCAGTTCTCCATTTGCTGTATCCCTGAAGACAATTCTCAGAGACTTTGATTTTTTTTTTCCCCAAATAATTTCCACCAATTAAATGGGTTTCATTGGGTCTACTGAGCTCCTCACACTGCCATTCTAAAAGCCCACAACTTTTTGGTGAGTTGTTATTTTCCATTTTGTGTCCATGATTCTATTCATATGTGAGACACAAAATCAGCAGAGTAAACCTAAAAGTCAAGAGTGATGGGAAGCGTGATGGTCACAGCAATCTAATAATAAAACCAGCCAAACCTGTATTTTCGGAATCCATGAATTTCCTCAGTCAAGCTTTCCAGGAACTCTGAGACTTTTAGCCTTGACCCAAAGATTTCTACTTCTGGTTCCTCGGTTGGCTCCCTTCTGATCAGAGAGGAAAATAATGTGGACCAGCACACGCTCTGTCTGGACCTCTCTAGGCCCAGGACTGACTCAAGATCTCTAGGTCCCACTGATTTCATAAAAGGGTATTTAGTGTTTGGATGGGAATTAGGAAATGGGAGTTAGTGTGGATGAAGTCAAGCTGCTGTCCTCACAGAATCTCTTTGAAGAGCTTGTTCCTTTTAGGCAAGTGAATGTTATACTTGCCTAACAAATATACTCATATAAATAAAATAAAAGTAATATACAGATAAAAGTTTAGAGTGAGTAGAAAGAGGAGGAAATTCTCAGAAAATATCTGGCTCTAGAGTTCTGAAGTAAATTTAGCATTGAATTTGTAAATAATAACCTTCCTTCTTGCTTAATAGCAATTTACAATCTATTGCAGGTGGTGAATCCTGTACTTACTTGCCCAGTGGGCCTTCATTTTGAAAACATAATTGGAGAAATGTGAATATAATTCAATTCCATGCTTAAAGTAATCCATATATGCAATAATGTACCTAAATATGAGTTTATGAGCAAGATCCATCAATTTGCTAGACAATATGAAATCATTATATTCATATTCATTTTCAAAAGTTGAAACCAGTCACACATTTTACTTTTTGTAATGAATGTTATCATATTTCTCAACCTGTAAACACATTAATTTTGGTTATTCAAATAATTCTAGAATTATCACATACTCTCAGGATGATACTTATCTGAACAATGGAATTGCAACTGAGAAAAAATATATTTAAACTTTTTTTCCTAAGTATTAATATGTAAAAAAATTTTTTGGGTTTTGTTTTCCCAAATTCTCTTATATTGTTTCTTTGCATAATGCATTTCTTTTCTATTTTATCTTCAATATAACATCAATTTTAATGCTTAATAACAAACAAGACAATTCCCTCTAGCTCAGCTAGAATCTTCATGGTATTTTGTGAAACATTTTGTGCTAGTGCAAAATCTAACCAAATAGCCAGAAAAAAAATAAAATGTATGCAAATAGTTTAAGAACAATGGAAAAACAATTTTGGAACCAAACAATAAATTATTTAAAAATATTGATGTAAACAAGGACTTAAAATTTGAAAAATAATAAAATATCTCTGAAAATAAGATACCCTAAGATTCAGAACATCAGTATTATGAATACATAGGAAATGTCAAATTAATCAACCATTCCGATTTAATTTGTGTCAATTAGAACAAAGACGCAAAATGTTTATAACTGTTTACTGGTCTTTGTAAACTGTATTTATGTTCTAAATTTGATTAATGTTGCCGAGTATTTGAAATATTCACTAAAATCCTAACACTCACAAAATACATTATTAAAGAAAATTATTTATTTGGTTTAAGAAAGAAAAATATCCTCTGTCATGTATAGTAATGTTCTCTAAAATTCTTCACAATTAAAATATAATACAAAAATTCAAAGTGTATTGAGTATAATAAAAGCATCAGATTTTAATCACATGTTATTGGATCCTAAAGAAAAATGAATTAAACTTCTGAATGTTAATTTGCATCATGGTCTTATTCTATAATGGTAACAAGGTCTCCTTACTCTGTCTCAGATGGTACCTGTAGCTTGGAAGACCATTGTTATATAAATTGACAGCATCCTATCTTCAGCACCTGTGTATCTCTGGCTCAGACCTTTCTCAACCCATAGGAGTTGCTTAGGTGGGGCTCAGAGCAAGCCAGAAGAGCTGGTGAGTTCATGTCCTGAGCGATAACTCTCAAGTAATGAGGGCAGGTGTTAATGGATAAAAACCTAAGCTCCCTTGCTCCTTGGTGAAAAACTTTCAGATATGTTCTACACATACATTTAGAAGTAGAATCGTATAAAGATTCAACCCATTTGCACCAGCAGTATACCATTCATGAATGCAAACCTTGTTGAATTTTATATTTTCCCTGACTCACCTCCTCACCTCCTCACATCCTCATCCACCTCCTTGGAATAATCTCCATAATATATTACTTGTGCTCATTCTTACCTCTCACCTTAACACTCTCATCAGCGGTGCTTTGTGATGAGGCGCAAGTGAAAGGAGAGGTATGGGTATGTACACTAGCTCTACCACTTGAAAGATATAGGGGCCAATAGTTGTTAAAATGATTTTGGAGCCAGTTATCCTTTGTAATTGCTTAAAAAAATAAAACGACAATGTTTAATATTCAGTTGTGGCCAAGAACTAACTCAAGATACACGGTAAAAGCCAAAAGACCTCCACAACAACATTTAAAGAGAACATTCTACAGTGGAGCATAGACTGTACCAAAAATAAAGCTCAAAATTTAATTGTAAGAGTGATGAAGTTACAAAAGAGGCACTAATAACCTGATAAATTGCTTATGATAAAGTCAAGGGCTTCATAGTGATCAGTAAAAACCTGATATTCTGAGGACTTTGCTGGAGACATTTTAATGGATTCACCTGAATAGCGGAAACTTCCCAGATTTTGCTAGAACCTCTGGGTTGGCCATCACATTCCCTTCTCATGCCTTGAGAGACAATCACCCCACAGTGCTACCACTACTGGCTGGAGATAAAGGAAAGGTGTCACTTGAGATGGATGCCTCAAAAGATGATGTTTGTCTGCATCGAGAGTTCTCATTTCTCTCGTTTTCAGACCAGTACCCAGTGTCACTTTTCAGCATGGCCTAAGTGAGATCCTGGTACAAAGAAAAATTATTACCTGAAAAAAAGCTGCTGAGACTGGCTAAAAACTACCAGCGGGAACCAAGAGAACATATGTAAGCATGAATCTTGAGGGAGCTGAACCAAGGAAGTAGAATATAAGGCTGGTAAGGGAGAATTTATTGACAGGAATGCACTCTCTCTGACTCAGAATTTAACACATTGGCAGGCAGCACCTGAAGCTGGCCATAATACAATGCTGCAACGTCCGTCTGCTGTTTAGAGACGGTGATGTACTATAGAAAATGAAGTGGAGTTCATGGAACTGCCTTGGCAAAGTATTAATAAAAAGGCCAGTGGGCATGCTAGAATAGGTTTAATATATAAGACCAGAGAATCTATCAGGCCACTCTGTTTCCAGATGGCCCAGAAGACATTCTCTCTACTTTATTAAGCACTAGTAAGGACAGTGTCAGCATTCCTGAGAATCTCAGTGGGGCTGTATTTCAAAGACCAGGTTTGATAAAAGGCCATGCTTTTCTTTCTGCTAATGGGAGTAATAAGATTGTGGAATAACAGGGGCCAAACTGTGGTACATAACTGCCAAAGGCAAGTTTGATATACTTGGAATATAGAACAACAAGGCTAAAACAGCATCGAGAGGTTCGTGACTTTTGGACAACTTTGGCAATGGCTAACACATGACTTCCCCAGGAGCAAAATGTGTGAACACACAAGGATGATATTTCCAGGCTTATAAAACCAAAATGATCAACAGTCGGTGAGCTGAACAGTGATGTCTGCTCTTATAAGGGGAAACCATTATTCCCATTATTGTTTTCATATCTAAGCCCAGCAATTGAAGAATGGAAAACCAGGTACCCTTGAGGAAGGATCTTAGAATGCCAAAAAAAAAGGCTCAGCAAGGAACAGTCCAACAAGAAAATATTAAGGAAAATTATGGACAAGTATCAGGTAAAATCATAATTAAGATATAATAAAAAATACTATGGACCACTTTACGTCAATAAAAAACAAGGAAGAAAAGAACTTACAGTGTTAAAAGAACCAAGAGAAAGTCAGTGTATAACTGAGAAGGGCCTGGACTGCGATGAATAAGGTAGGGGTGAAATCATGCAGACCTTCCCAGAGCATGTTAAGGAGATTTGTTGATATTTTAAGCACAATTTGTAGGTGATCAGCAAAGAAAGAAATGACTTGAATTACATATTCAAATATTATTCAGGCTGCTTAAAATAGTTTATACTTTTGGAATAGAAAAAAATCTTCCTGAAGAAAATAAAAAAAAAACAAGAAATCCTAAGTGAAGATGATAAAATATTTGTCATTTTTTATTAAGTTGTCATATAGAACTAGAGAATATTTTTTAAAAAGGTAGACTTTTTAAACTAGAAACTATTTACATAGTATATAAAAGTCAATAGTGTATAAAAGACAATAACATTTGTCATGTATGCTAAATTAATGCAAAAGCAATAAGTATGCCATACAAATTGGATAAAATATATTGTATTATTTGCAATGAACAGAAACTGACTCAGGCAGGATTAAATGGAAAGGACTTCATTATCACTCTATGAAGTAGTTCACAAAATAATGAGAAAGTTGGAAAATTAAAACTGATTGACAGGAATTATGGAGTACTAGGAAACTAACTGGAAAGAATTACTTACCAGTGCACAGTAGCTATAATGAATGAGGCTCTACCATTTTTCTCAAAACTCTATTCACAAAGATTTTGTATTTATATTTTGGTGCAGTATTTTGGGAAGATATTTTGGCAGTGTCTAAGTAAAAACTAAGCTTTTTACTTATCAATTCCATTTCTATGAATATTCCCTAGGCTTTTATTTCAGTTTTGGCTGTATCAGTAAGAATTCAAAAAGAATCACAAGCAGAACTGCTATGAGTTATATAGCATTAAGGAATTATTACAGGACTTTAATTTTATCCAATTGTGGGAGCTGTTGAAGTAGTAGATGGGGCTGTTGGCTCTGTATGTAATACTGAGTTTCAAGTCCCTATAGACCAGCCACACCACAAATCAGAAGCATGGTTGGAGAAGAGCAAAGACTCACAAGGTGAACTGGAATTCACTAGTAGAAACTGAAATCCATGAGGACAACTGGAATTTAGGATTACAAACTATAATCCAGGAATCTCTTTTACCTCCAGCCTCCACACCATGGATGACATGCACAAGAAACGAGTACCCTTTCCACAGAGCTGCAGCACACTCAGCCCAGGCTTGTAGAAGTAAAATTACTCTTAATTTAGCTCTGGTGGTAGCTGTTGGTCTAGGTGTTTTCCTGAAAACCATTTGGTAAGCTAGCAGATCACCGATAACATGAGCAAGATGCCATAGTGCCTGGCATATTGCATCATCCAACATAGGACATATGGCTCCTTGCTTCATTTTTGTCTTCCTAAACCTACTCAATGACAGGAATCTGGGAAACTTAGTTCCATATTAGCTAAGTAGACAGAGCACGAAGCTATCACAGTAATCCTTTGCTTTTTTGAGGGAGTGGAACGCAGAGGAAGTGGATAACCATTTTCTAGTTCCCTGACAGTACTGTGATGTCTTCCACTCCAATACTCCCTATTCAAGTTAAGCCTATCAGATAGTCCCTTACAAAGATGAATCTTTAATACAGGACAAAAGAAAGTGTTGGAGATTTATTCAGTCTTGCCAAAAGTTTTCTTTCCAATATACTCTTATTCTGGATCCTGGTCTGGAACTGCCTTGTTGCTGCTTTTCCGCCAAGCAGCTCAATGCTTTATGAGCCTTCAGTGTACTTCTAATATTTTTGTTTTACTTATGATACATTCTATTAATTGGAAATAAAAGCCGCTAACTGATACAAGCCCACATACACACAACTTTATAAGTACAAGAATTAATTTCAGTATGGTTTGTAATTGTAAACAATAAATATGCTTCACAATAAAATGAATATTTATTGTAAACAATAAATATGCTTCACAATAAAATATACTACACATATATTGAGGGATATATATTAGTTATTGTTGCATTAGAGCAAACACAATGTCTATGTGAAATGCAAAACCAAGTATTTATTTCTCCCTCATGGGTCTGAGTTTGCCTGTTAGGAAATCTGTTCCAGGCTGAGGATCTATGGGTTCTTTGTGGGATGTACTTCAGCTGTGGGTAGAATGTACATGTGTCACACTGGGGTTTGCTCTTGTCCTCGGAAAGGCAATAACATATTGGAATTAGTGCTGCCACCTGCTTTTGTCATATGCATTAACATTCCCTTGGCCAAAGCTAAACATCCAGTCAAGCCTGTAGTCAAAAGAGACAGGAAAGTACACTTCATTCACCCTGAGGTCATACATACCCTGTGGACCTAAAATACTGTTAGAGAGGAGTGAAGAACTGGGAACAATAATTCAATCTACTGCAGAATAAACTTTTTATAAGTATAAAGTAGATCTACATATCCTGCCACAGAAAGCTATCAAAGGAATATACAGTGAAAATAACAAGGGTCAGAAATATACGAATAATACCATTTTCTGTAAAATATGTGTCTCCTTTTGGAACTATATTTCAATGTATATATATAAATATGTATATTCAAAATATAGTTCAATAAAAATGTCCATGATTAGCTGGTACCTTTGCTGAGGACACAGGAAGAGTTGACATTGTTTTGAATAGAAGTTTTGTTACATACTTCAGTATTTGATTTGTATAACATGTACAATTGTATAAATGGCTCTAAAAAATACAAAATAAATATGTCTTAAAATTTATCCTTCAATTGGGCTCTGCCTACTATATTCTTATTTAATTTAGTTACAGTGTCAGTAAATTCAGAATCGTGATAAAACGATCACTCTGAAATCCTCCAGCTATGTCCAAAATCATGTTTACTATTAATAAATTTACAACTCACAAAAACAAACAGTCTCTTTGTGGCCACGTCCTTACTAGGCCCTAGAATAAACAGGTTCAGTTATCTTGCTCATTGGGCTTTTGTAGAGATGCCCTATTTTTCCTCCCTTATAATATCTCTCATCTATTAGTATCTATTTTCCTTTCTTACTCTTAATCCAGCTCCTAAGCAGTATAGGTCTAGATTTAAAAGAAAAAAAAATAACTGGACCTGCTTGTGCTCAGACAAATGCTCTAAGAACAGTCACTTAATCATGTCACTCCCTGACTGGAAGAAAAATACAGTGCAACAAAACAAACTTCCATTGCTTCTGTGTTATGCCTTTTTAAAATTAAGGCTAATGGCTTGATATTCCATTTTGTTTAAAATTTAGTAACTTTCTCTTTGTAAAAATTGGTTAAATATAAATATATTTTTCTCTTTGCTCTCCTGCTCCTTAGCACACCATCCTTTAAAGCCAGGTATTTTGTTCTGTTTTCTTATTGATTCATGCATAAATCATATGCCTTGCTTTGGGTTGAACCTTTTCTATAAATTCATTCTTTTTCTCCTCCAACTAATCCTAACCATCTTTTAAGGCATAAAATAAAGTTTTATTTCTTCTAAGAAACTCTTCTGAACTACTCAAAACTACATAACAATCCCTTCTCTGAACTCCAGTGACATTATTTTTCACAGTATGCAAATATGAGACTTAACCCCCCATTTAGTGCAATAATATGCTAATGTTTTCTCTTAAATAAATTATAAGTTAATTGCAAGTAAGAATCATATTTAAATCTCTTTATTTCTCAAGACTTTTAGAATCCTGCTAAATACTCCATATATGCTTGATAACATGCTATTGGCCATCAGTGATTGTGCTAATGCTTTACTCTCTATTAAACATGGATTTTGCAGTTGTGAATTGGCTCTTTGATGTCTTATTGGGAAACTCTCCCATATTTATACAAATGAAAGCGACTGAACACCTGTGACTCATTCTCTTATCATAAATCCTCGTTGTCACCATTCATTTAATAAATAACCCATACAGAATTCCTAATGGGAAAGTCAGAATGTTGTATTGCATTCTTGGCATAAGAACAATTCCCTGGATTATCTAATAGTACAATAATAATCACTAGAAAAATGTAGTGCAAAATAAATCCATGAAATTGAATGTTATAAAATTTATGCCAGTTTCAACCCCATGATTCCTCTATGGAAATTCTTCATCAAAGGGAATCAACTCAGAAATATTTCCACACTTGTATTTGTGTGAGCTAAATGTCAAAATATTCAATGGCATCCTTCCTTGGCAGAATTTATTAATATTTTGCAAGATTATCTTTTTTAGAAATGTTAAACCTATTAAATAACCCAGGGTTATTTTCATGTATCCTTGTATCTGAAGATTCATTTACTTATTTTATTCTTCACTTTTCTTGTTTGCAGAGCATTCTTTTTGGAAACAATTCACTTAAACTCCTAAACCGTTTCTCTCTGAAAGGTTTCTTATTTCCTTTCACTTACGTCCACTGCTGTTATTACTGAAGCTATCCTTCATAGTATTCTTTTGTCCGTCTTACTTCATTCTCTTTGAATCATATTCACATTTCCTTCCCAGATCTGTCATGTTAGTTAAATTTCTTGACAGTGAACTAATCTATTTTGTGTTTAGCTTATGAGATTTTTCCAGCAAATTGCAGTATTCTTTATGGAAAAACAAGACATTAGCAAACACCATACATTTTTTCACAGGAATATAATGCTAGTATTGCTTCTAGAGGTAACTGCAAAATGTGATTCTGTTTTTATCTGTGCTTTCACTCCATCTCACATGTCATGAAATAATGAACAGTTTATTAAACCTGTCTACTTCTCCCAGTGATAACATTAGTGAGAATACCCTGAAATATATAAAACTATACAGTCTTCACATTTAACAACAATGATATGAAACACACCAAAGCAATATTAATCATGTAACTAAAAATGTACACCTGGCAAGAAACTTATGTGTGTGTATATTTTACAGCAGAATACATTAGAAATATACATACATATATTTCTAGTGTTGTATTCTGCCATAAAAGGAACATTATTTGATCATAATTCTGGGACACCTTGGAAACAAAAAAACAACTTTATTCATGATGATAATAATTCCATGACAATACTGTAATTTAAACAGGTGAGAAGCAGTCTGGCAGATTCAGGCTGCCTTACATTCCGTGAGACTACTGATACCGATTTTGCTTAAGTCTGAATCAGGATTTCCACTCTGTCAGTATGGAAAGTAAATTCAAAATTTGTTCCTTCAGGGGTATCTAGACACTACAAAACAAAATCATGCTACAAAAAAACACAAACCTCAAAAGAAAATGGTTTCATAAGCATTTGTGATTCTGTGACTTTTCTCATGCTGTTCTTTCTAAAATTTCCCCATTCTTTCTGCTGCACAAACTCTAATTCATACTTCAATACCCAGCTCTAGCAAGAAAACAAATAATCTGATTTTTAAAATGAATAAAAGGAACTCAGTAAACATTTCTCAAGAGAATACATTATGAATAGCTAACACATACATGGAAAATTGATCAACATCATTAATCATGAAGAAAAAGCAAATTAAAATCACAATGAGATATCACCTCGCGCCTATTAGAATGTTATTGTCAAAAAGATGAAAGGGACTGCAAATTGGTGCAACCTTTGTGGAAAAGAATATTTCTATTCATAATTTGGTCAGTTTCTGTGGAATTGTTAATGTCACTTATCAATTAATGCTATTTGTAGTTATGAGCCTCTGTAACTCACAGTTTTGCTCTGGTTTCCAGAACACAACATTACAATGGAATCCTAGTCTTTTTTGAACATTAAATTGATCAGTTTTCACCATGAAACATTGCCATATGTAAAGGCCATAACTGCCAGAGGCAGAAAGAGATTTTTGGGAAGATTCTTAATGGTAAGATTCTGTTTTTCCTCTCTCAAGTAACTATATTTTGAAATGGCATCAACTGAAAATATTGGAAGTACTTTTTATAAAAACAAATTGTTAGCTATGAATACTATAAAGGAAAAAGTTATTTATACTAATAAATATATGTATAGGAATATATGGTTTATATATAAGAATTAGGTATGTATGATATATGTGCATAAATTAAACAATGCATATGAAAACATTTATAATTATAGCATAGATAGTATTAGCAAATAATATGCTAAAGTTGAAACTTAGGTTGAGAACAGAGGAATTGTCCATTATTGGAACTAAGTACTTACTAGTCAAGAACTATAAAACAAGCTGTCTACCAGTGAAAGAGTAGAGAAACTTTGTGTCAGAAAGTGACACCAGACCCCTGCTGGACTAAGCATTTTATCACTAGTACTGACAATACTTCTTTTTTCTGTTTCTTTTTTTCTTTTTACTTTTTTCTTTTTTTTTTCTTTTTTTTGCTATCACTACTTGCTGACATATCATCGTCCATGGGTCTCTCCCTTTGTTCTGGACAATCCTTTCAAGAATGTTTGAACAGCAAACAACTTTGGAAGCTAGAGATGGTGTTTCCCTCTGGAGCAAACAACAAGATTTGTTTACTGTTCAGTTAAAAATAAAAACAATAAAAGGAGAGAGAAGGAAAAGAAGATAACATCTTCTTTCAGAGTAAAGAGCAGCCATGCTCACTGTCCATTACAAAATATTCAGGTTCCTTGAGCTCAGGGTTCCTTTCTTGTAATGCAACTTATTACATGTCCAGGTGTCACCTGGTCCTCTTCACATCAACCTATGGTAATTGGCACTTATGGAAATGGATCAAATGCTGACATTCTGGCTACTACTATTGCCATGAACACTATTTAGTCTTTTGCTCTAACCCAGAAGTCTTATATTTTCTGCCAGCATTCATGAAACTATGGCTGGGTAAGTGCTAGCTTGCAAATAGAATAAAATTTCAGATTCTTTACAGTTTTTGACATATCTCAGGTCTCAGCCCTACTCACTTGGGTGGATAATAGCAACTTCTGAATTTCAGACACTTTGCTCGCCTGTCTGTTAAAAGCCTTTACCTGTCATCACCGTACCTTGCTATTACACCGTAATCTTACATAATAAATACTTAGCTCATATTTCCCTAGACTACTTCTGTATCTCTTTTCTCAATCAGTAAATTGAACTAGAAAGTAAATATTAATTCTAGGAAAAATGTTAGTCGGCATATAGTTATATTCCTTCCTTGTACCTTCTTTGGTATTTCCATTGCAAGATACAATTTTGCCCTTTTTATTTCTTACAATTTCATATTAATCCTTTTTCCTTCCCACACTTGGGGCTGCTGCCCTAGCTCAAATGCTAATCTCTCTTAGCATTTGACATAATGATCTAACTTGTCTTCTGATTAAATCTTCCTACATGTTGTTGCTCCAGGTCAGCCTTTTTGAAAAACACAAATAAAACAACAAATGATTATGCTACTCCCCTGGGTAACACCTCCAGTGGTTCCCCCAAAGAACATTCCAGACCTGACAGAACACTGTGTAAATCTCTCAGTTTTCTGTCTACTAATTTTCCAGTGTCATCTTTCATTTTGTTTGCATGATTTCTATGCTGCCGGTTTGCCAAACACCTTGTAATAGTCTACAACAGTATTTGCTGTTGCACTGAATTAGCTCCCTCTACCTAGAAAGGCCTCCTTCTCCCGAGTCCCTGACAAACACCTACTTCTCTTCTAAGACCCAGTACATGTTACTTCCTTTATGAAGCTCTCCCTGCTGCTGGGAGACATGGACTACTTCTCCCTTTGTGCCCCCTATATTTTACCTACTTATCAGTGTCATATTCACCTACAACCCTTAATGGCACACATTTATTTATTTCTGTTTCTATCTGCCCCTAGTGGATATTTTATGTATCTTTCTATGCCCCACGACTAGCAAAACACCTGACACACAGTTGACATTAATATATGGTGATGAATAAGTAACACATTAAAAATGCATTATTGATTAAAATATGTTCTTGAAAAAGTATATATATTCATTTGTCTATTCAGGCATTCATCTATCCAAACTTCCACCATATACATTAAGTAACATAACACTACTGTTCCTATTAAATCCTATTCTTTTTGGTCATTCAACACATTGACACCACTGAATAATACTTGTAGTTCAACATTCAAAATATAAGCAGAATATAGTTACTACTGCAACCCTGGAACAAGCTAAGATCATCAGCACTTGAGGTATTGCAATACCCTCCTGACTGGTATATCTGCTTTAACTCTTCTTCTTAGTTCTGCTTATTTTTCATTTGCTTCCTCCTCATCCATTTGCACTATTCTCTGTCCTGTTAAGTTCCTTTGGAAACTGAATTTTCTGGCAGTGCATTGCCTGACTTGCTTGCTGATTCGCTTTTGGCTGGCTTTAGCTAATGGGAATTATAAGTGGAAGGTCAGAGACTGGGAGGGAAGGTAAGAATATTTCTTCTCTACTCCTACAAAATGTGGCCGTGATGTTGCCCTTTATGACTACAGCTCAAACAGGACAGACTCTGCCATAGCTCTGGTCTCTAGGATACAATAAAAGGGTCCCTCGATCATCCCCTTAGTTCCAGGTCTCTGAGTCCTCAATACACCTTGTTGGTTTCCTTAATCAACTTTAATACGCCTTGTTGGTTTCCTTGGCCAAACCTCTGTACATAGTTCCTTCATTAAAATCTCTTCAATTGAAATATTAGAAAAATATGCATAGATATAAAAAGGATTTATCTATAAAAACTGAGAAGAAAAGGTACAAGATGGTAGAGAATTTAAAGACAGAAGGCCTAAAGAAAGAATAGAAACTTGGACTTCCTCGAAAGATAATCTGGACACTACAGATTTAAAAGCAATTTGCTGTATTCTTGGTCCATGATGTAATTTCACTTATTAGTTGGCAGAGTATACTAAAAAAATATTAGAAAGTGTCATATAGAATAATATTGGCAAGACTGAATTACCTGGAACATTTCTGAAATAGTTTAGAGTTGCTATTAAAAACAAATTTTCTCTTCCCTAATGACTAATATTGCACTATTGTCTGTATCTTGTGATCAGAACTCTCCATATGGAAAAGATCACACAGGAAATATAATGAATTGGCTAGAACTTATGAAGGACACCCCTATGAATACCACAGATAAAAAAGGGAGCATATACTTAGCCAAATTTCATTAGTATGTTTATGTTACTAAGACTTTTGTAAGTTTCTTTAAACACTGCAATTCTCAAGATAATATCTAGTTAAAATTACACAGTAATGATTTAAATAAATCTGATAAAATGTGAATACGTTTTGTATCATATATCCTCCTCCTTCTTTCTTAAATATAATAAAAATTGAACAGTAATTTTAAACAATGATATATGATTTAAACATATCCAAAATATTTTCATATATTTTATCTCGTTTCAATATAATGTTTTGAGGAATGTAAGAAGGTGTGATTATATTAGATATGAAGGAATTAAAAATCATGGAATTGAGTGCCTTGGCTATATTTATTAAGCTTACAAGAGTTATAGCCAGAACTCATATTAAAGATTTTTGAATCCTGAACCTTCCATTAAATATATTTGTTTTTAAATCTGTGCTAAAATTTTATACCACATTATATATGAATAATACAAGTAAATTTGTTCTTTTTCTTTTAGAAAGAAGGAAATTAACTCAGGAGAGATTGCGAAGGATGAATACAAGAGGGGAAAGAAGACATTAGAGTTAGGCAACTAACATGCAGTTCATTGAAAACATGACAAGGCCTAATTTAAAAGCAATGATAACATATGCAGAGCTGAGATCGAAAACATTTTAAAAACGGACATTTAAGAAAAAGTAAAATGCTTTGTGACACCAGGAATAAGAAAGTAATAGCTGTTGAGAAAAACTTTATTTACAGGGAAAACATATTTCTGTCATTGTTCCTGGACATGAAGTAAGGACAAAATGGGATTCCATTCTCCTAAAAAACTGACCAATTGATGACGTGGGCATTCACTATTTAAATAGATCTTTATATTTCAGGCATAACTTATTTATCTGCCCAATTTTATATATACTTTAGAATATACTGAGAATAATGAATATTAGGGTGAATGTCTATTAGCACAAAGTGAAATCTAATGGTCAAGATAAAATTCCATCTTTTATTTTTATAAGAGATGAGTATTATATGTGATTATTCACTGAAACCAGATTTCAGGTGTTCATTGTGATTAAATATTCATCACTTCTAAATTCTTACCTCATATTTGCCATCTCTTAGCCTTCTTTTGAAAAGAGTACAGCACTTAAGCTGAATTGTAGCAAATTGAGAAGTTGTTTAATGGTTTGGAAAAACCTCACAGCTGACTGAATCGAGAATAACACATTCATTATTATTTATGACTCTATTTCCAGGTCTTTATAGGTCAGTTTATTAAATTCACTGAATATCTTCTTTTCCAGCTCAGCAAAGCCAATTTTGCATGCTACTTTGTGGTAGACAGACTCAGAAATGGAAGAAAGCTAATTTCTTTAAATATAGAAAGACCTAAAATACTCTTAATTTAGGAGAATTTACTCTAAATAAGAATCCATGCTGTATTAACTTTAACCATAAAGAATTCTAAAACTTAAAAAAATATAACCACCTAGGGGCTGAGCACGGTGGCTCACACCTGTAATCCTAGCACTCTGGGAGGCCAAGGCAGGGGGATCCCTCAAGGTCAGGAGTTCAAAACCAGCCTGAGCAAGAGCGAGACCCCGTCTCTACTATAAATAGAAAGAAATTAATTAGCCAACTAAAAATATATAGAAAAAATTAGTCGGGCATGGTGGCACATGCCTGTAGTCCCAGCTACTTGGGAGGCTGAGGCAGAAGGATTGCTTGAGCCTAGGAGTCTGAGGTTGCTGTGAGTTAGGCTGATGCCACGGCACTCTAGCCCTGGCAACAGAGTGAGACTCTATCCCCTCCCCCCCAAAAAAAGAAAAAAAAGGAAACATATAACCACCTAGGATACAGATTCCCTAGTGTTTCTGTGTATCAAACTTTCCGTGGGTCTTTAATAGATGTTATTCGGAGTAAGTGTTCATCAGAAAATTCAGGGATTTCATGAGATAGGGTTAAGGGATTATTTGTAATAAGATACTTGTGATTGTGACTATACTGTCACAATCTGCATTGTGAAATTTCAACATAGGGATATGCTACGATGAGTGTATAGGTTTATACATTTTTGTTAATGTGAAACACTATTTTGGTGAATACCTTCAAATGATATTTGTCCAGGGACAAAGTGCTGGGGAAATATTAATACTAATCTAGAGTAAATCATTGAAAATATTTCAGAGGCCAATGTAGAGGTAATGAGGGTTGAATAATGCAAACACAGAGTGTTTTTGTTGTTGTTTAGTAATTTATAATTTCAACATAAGCATTTGTCACTTTATTCTGAGGGAAATATAGGATATTTTGACTTAAAAGATCACGTTTGACTTTTATGCATATTTTTAACATGCACTTAGCCTGCCCAAGTGTTGAATGATATATAACTCTAGCCTACTTAAAGTACCAAAAGAAAAAAGCAAGACATAAACCAGGGAATTATGAGGAATCTGAATTTCACAAAACTATTGCAATAGGAGTATATAATCTCAGAACATCATTTTATTAAAACCCAGGGGACAATAAAAATAATTAAAGATATTCTTAAGAGACTCTATCAAATATGTTTTTAATGTAAAAAGTATTTTAATTATTCTGAGAAAATAATATAACTTTATAGATTTACTGATCATAAATTCTGTAGTATAATACATGATAATTTAAAATATAATGAAAATATTAACTTTCATTAAATCTCTTCTTCTAATTTTACTTTATGCTTATCATAGATTAACTCTCCCTCACCTACAATCATGATTTGTTTAAATTAGTTATTGCAATTTTGTTACACCATGAAAATAAGAAAGGTAAAATAGTAATGTCCTTTAAACTGCACCAGAAAAATAGTCATTTATGTAATGCTTCTTTTAAATGACTATTTTTCTTCTTCTTTTTTTTATTTCAGAATATTACAGGGATACAAATGCTTTGGTTATATATATTGCCTTTGCACCACCAGAGTCAAAGCTACAAGCATGCCTATCCCCCAGACAGCGTGTATGGCACCCATTGGATGTGAATTTGCCTATTCCCTCTTCCCCTCTCCCACCTGCCTGACACCCGATGAATGTTACTTCCATATGTGCACGTAAGTGTTGATTAGTTAGTACCATTTTAAAACTGAGTACTGGTGGTGCTTGTTTTTCCATTCTTGTGATACTTCACTTAGAAGAATGGACTCCAGCTCCACCTAGCTTAATACAATAGTAGTTCATCCTTTTTTTATGGCTGAGTAGTACGTCATGGGATACATATACCACATTTTATTAATCCACTCATGTATTAATGGGTACTTGGGTTGTTTCCACATCCTTGCAATTGTGAATTGTGCTGCCATTAACATTCAAGTGCAGACATCTTTTTTTTTTATTTATTTATTTTTTTCCTTTGGGTAAATATCCAGCAGTGGGATTGCTGGATCAAATGGTAGTTCTGCTTTCTTTGAGGTGTCTCCATATTACTTTCCATAGAGGTTGTACTAATCTGCAGTCCCACCAGCAGTGTATAAGTCTTCTTATCTCTCTGCATCCACACCAACATTTGTTGTTTTGGGACTTTTTGATAAAAACCATTCTCATTGGAGTTAAGTGATATCTTATTGCAGTTTTGATTTGTATTTCCCTGATGATTTGAGGTGTTGAGCATTTTTTCATACGTTTGTTGGCCATTAATATGTCTTCTTTTGAAAAGATTCTGTTCATGTCCTTTGCCCACTTTTTAATGAGGCTGTTTGATACTGTCTTGCTGATTTTCCTGAATTCTATATAGTTTCTACTCATCAGCAGCTGAAACTTGATAATTTTTAAATGTTCTTCAGAAAAAAATATTTTGCTTAAAGTTAATAATTAAATTCAACTCATTAAAAACTATTAATGTTTATTAAATCATTATTCCATGCCAAATAAAGACAGATTTACTTTAGTGAAAAAAAGAAATCCTTCAAAGTACACCAAAACTATTTTAAAGTATCACATTAGTACATTTAGATTATTGTTCTATAATTCATTTATAATGAAAGAAATAAAGAGTATGCATAAAATTGATGGGAAAACTGATGGGTTTTGATGATCACATTTAAATGCACCTTGAAATAAATTTTAAATATTTTACATGTAGTAATCTCTTTAATCCCTTTTCTACAATATTTTATTTTGGGCACTTTAATTAAGTCTCAGCTTTCTGAGGTATAAACAAAATATCCAAAATACAGCAGAAATATAGTGAAACATTTAAAGAAAAATATGCAGAAACACTTAGCATTATACCAACGTATTTTACTGCTAAATAAAAAATATTATGTGTATTGAAGATATTAATAAATATTTATATAGACATATATTTAAAAGGTGTAATTGGTAGTTTAAAATATAAATATGGTGATATTATTTACCATTAATGATATTCTCTCTATATATTTAAAGACAGTATTAGAGAAATAAATGACAGGGATAGGTATTTATTAAGATGATGGCTATTATGAAAGTTAAAAGGCACAGTGAATAACAATTATGTGATTATACATTTCAAGGAAACAGTTATAGATTACTATATATTACTTAATTTTTCAGGAAAAATTTTTCTTCCAATTACAATAAAATTAGGAGGCTTTGTGGTTTAAGTAATGGATAATTTATGGTTTAAGTAAGGTAGCTTTCTATTTGAGGTATAACCAGAAACATTGAAATGTTTAGTATCTATGTTGTTTTCTCTATTCTGGATATCAAGATGACAGTTTATACTTCAACATGTAATAAGTGCTAAGAGTTGAAAGATATTTTTTTTGTTTGAGAGTTTCTTCTCACGGATGGAAAAAAAAATCAAGTTTTAGAGTTGGGAATTCCAAATTTCATTTGATATGTGTCAATGAGTTATTAAATTATATTACCTAAAATAGTCTGCTTTAATTCTCAGAGCCTCAGTTTCTACCTGAAAAAAAAAGATATTAGGGGCCAGGTTTTGAAGGTTTTTTCTGCAATAATAATCCATGAAAGTAAGATAGATACACATTTCAGTATGATATCATGTTATCATTCACAAGTTTTTAAATATAAAAACAAATTCTAAGTAGACCTGAATTGGCCTGATGAGGAGGCTAATAGTAGGTAAAAGATGTAGGAGTAAACAAAACTTCAAATCAACAAAGGGAAAATGTTTAGAAATTATTGTTTGTACTAAAAAAGAACAAAGGGAAAAATTAATGGGCCCATTTAATAAATTCTACATGATGAAGTTAAGTGACAGAAGCCTAACAAAATGTTCTGATAACAGCAAACACTGAATTATTTATACTAACTTAGAATTTATCATATGGGGTGCAAATAAAATTTCTTCAAATTCATCAGTAGCATTAATATATGGGAAATATTAATTTAACATGTGCACTATATTCTTAATGGTTAGAATATGAAATGACATGAAACTCAGCAGCAATAAGATTATTCTAAAATGATTTTTCTTAATTAAAAAATTAATCTAATGAATTTTGAATATTTATGACAAAGTGCTAAACAAGTATTTGTTGTATCCCTGAAAGAGGAATAATAGAAAAATTAGTAAATCAAATCGGGTAGCCTTTTTGAAAAATATATTCAGTCATTTTCTAAAATGAGTGAAACTTCTGTATTTTTCCAATACTGTTGAAATTGTTAAACCTCCAGGTATTCAAGAAAAATATGGAAACTTACACGAAATTCTATTTCTCACTTATTTTAAAAAATAATAGAATTTATTCTTGCAATATAACTCGGTTATCTATCTCTTTCATTTTGCCTTTTCCTCTGGTCTTTTCTATAGCCAAATCAAATAACTGAATTTATGGAGTATAAAATAGACATTGTGGCTTCTGAGTCTTTTGTCTTTTCTTCTTTCCCTAAGCTCATTTTGTCTACCATTATTCTCATCTAAAATCCATGTCCTCTACCAAAGTTTACATCTGAATTGTATTTTCGACACCAAATTACTATAATTTATTCTTCACATGCTAATATATAATTAATAAAGAGTATCAGAATAGATTTTCTCTTGAGTATTTAAGAAATAGTTAAACATAAATACACATAATGAGCCTACTAATAACAAATTTGAGAGTGTAGATTAAGAGAAATGATTGTACTGAAATATGCTTAAGTCAATTTGGTCAATTTCCTCATGAATAATAAGACTATTATTGTAAACTAAATTTTTTTTGGCACTAACGAATCTTTTAACATGTTTTCTTGATTGATGAAGTCTCTATCATTGTTTTTATTTTTACTCTTTTACATATTAAAAATTTTTTCCACGTATTTGCCAAATATAATCAGAGAAACTCCTAGTGATAAAAGTACCTACGGGTTATGTGGTGTAATTTTGTCCTGGAGGCATATATTTTCTCTATATTTATTTTTGTCTTAAACAACTCTTTAAATCTTCTTTAATTTTTCTACTCTTGATTTGGTCAACACTTTGTTATGTTTTGCTTAACAATCTTGTAAGCAGCTCACACTGAGTCTTTCAAATATTGTTCTCTCACTCACCTGAAACTTCTTTTATATCTGCAGGGATTACCTTAAAAGAACACAAATCAAATTCTTAAGTCTCTTTCAAAAATTAGTCTAAGTACTATTTTGCCTTGAAAGTAATCCCTTAGCTCACTAGAAAAATATAGATTCTTCTTACTTTAAATATTACTAGGATTTTAAAATATAATGTTGTGTTTTGTATATATGGATTAAATAATATATATTGTATATGTAATATATATTATATATTACAATTATATATCTGTGTATGTATATTTATGTTGAGAGAGAGAAAGATTGGTCAGTGAATTAGATAATTATTTTAGTATTATTGAGAACTTTGAATCATGGTACTTTTAACATTTCTACTTTCATTTATTTTATTTTTTTTTTCCTAAAATTTTATTGGGGGAAAACTACAAAACATTTACAGTGCAATGTTTACAGTCACAATTTGTAGTGAGCTGATTTCCCAAAATATATTACCACTCAAGTTGACTTATCTACTTTCATTTGTACTAAAAGTTTGCTGTGACATGTTCACCAAATAACTTCCCCTACCATTAAAACTGTTTTCTATTTTTTTTTCCATTTTTCTCTCATTCATCTAACATATTATGTTTGAAATCCCACATATTCTACCTACTCTTGAATCTTTTTATGTCTTGGTGGCAACACACACACACACACATATATACCTCTCGTGCGTGTGCAAACACGTATAACATATGCACACAAATCACTTAAAGGCTATAAAAGACCTCTATGTTAATCATTGTAAGAATCATGTGCAAACCTCATATTAATGGTTCCAGGATCAAGAAAAAAAGTGTTTGCCTTTCATTTTAATAGCTTTCATAAGTACCCTAAGATGTTTAGCAGCTTTAAAAGTCCATGTGCAGGGCTGTAAAATGCCAGATGCCAATTAACTTTTCTTTGACTCTGGTTGGACTTTGAGGGAAACATAAAGTCAACTATAAACAAGCATGCATTTTCCTTTAGTGGAAGAAGAACCACGTTAGTGTAAGATACGACTGGAGTAATATTTGATTTCTAGAACTTAATAAGAAGAGGGTAAAGATGCTGATTCCCAATTTACTCATTTGTCAATGGAAATAACAATATCTACTACATAGGGATATTGTAGAAATTAAATGAGATAAAATTGAGTGGTAACTAAAGAAAGAAACAAATAGCTGTAATTTTCTATTCTATCACTGTTCTTCCATCCTTAGTGTCTTTATAGGAACCTTCAAAATTGCCAGATTCAAGATATTTTTATGACCTTTCATGTTGGGTATCAAACATGGCAACAACGTTCATTACATAGAAACATCTCTATGTATGTTTCTATCTGGCCAACTCAGATTTAAGAAAAACTAGATTTTCCACTAGCTCCATGACCTTTAAAAAATCACTTAACCTCTTTGACCTTGTTACTCCCTATGTACGGTATAATTAATAATCCTTACCTTGCAGCTGTTTTTTTAATGATTAGAAATATTCTGTGTAAAATTCTTACAATGACACTCAATTTATAAATATTAGTTATGGAAGTGATAGTCTCTCCTATATCCAAAGACATTTTATGAAAAGAAAATTTTTTTGTTGTTTTCTTCCTGCACATCTGTTATTTGAAAGTATATGTAAAGATA